>CAJNDV010037529.1:0-76633 GCA_905221635.1 Symbiodinium sp. CCMP2456 | reverse complement strand
GGTTGGTCCAGGGGGGGGGGCTAGCAAATATATATTCTAACGATCTATAGTTAATGAAATAAATAAAATGAAAATTTTCTTATCGGTAAGTAAATATGAATTAAGATAGAATTTTTATAATTATAATCTCGAGAAAAATATTTCATATAATTTATTTTATTCAATAAAAAATTAGATATGTAATATATAATATGATTGATAATTATATTAAAAATTCGTGATTTTAAATTGAAGAAAATTAAATTTGATTTATATTTAGATTATTATATAATAATATATTGAAGCGTTATCAAATTAAGTCGAATATAAGCATATTAAATAATATTTTATTCGAAAATTTGATATCATATAAATATGATTATGCTTTATATATTTTGTGCTTCTTCTCCCCTCCCCCCCCCTCCTTTCCCCCAATAATAGATCTTAAATTCAAGGGCTTAGACCAAGGATGGGCGGGTGGGTATATTTATATGCAGATACCTAAGAACCGCGGAAGCGAGTTGTCTCATTCGTAACACAAACTAGGGGCGATGGACAGGGAAAATAAAATAGAGCAGAGGGCATTTAAGACGGCTCCCCCCCTCAATCAGACCAAGAATATATAACACTCTTTTTCAAAGATAGTATATACGAAGCAGAGTCGCACTTCTTCCCAATAAGCAATTTTGGAAGAAAAATGATCTAATATGCATATATCTAGAGGCAGAAGAAAAGGAATCCCAGTCCTATTCTATAGGTGCACATATGCGAATATATTTTCCATTGGAAATAAAAATCATATGATCTTATTATTGCCTTAATAAGATAGTCCACCTAGCGATAGAAGTAAGGGAAATCCAATCCTATTCTATAGGGAGAGGAGGGGGAGTCTCCGATAATTAAGAATAAGAATCATGAATTATAAAATAATATAGAAAAAATTTTGAGAATTTAAAGAAACTATTATAGAATCACGATATTAGAAATACTTATATTATCAATAATATATAGCATATATATAATTTAATATCAATTCAATTATTCGATAAATTTTATTTGGATTTTTTGCCTCCTATATGGCTGAGCGAGTCGCGAAATAGGATCTGAGAGATTGAGGAGTGAATTCATTCAAGGTCGGCATAATTATGCCATCATGCTTCTCATTATCTTGATGAGTTCAATTATATCTCTTTTGTGCTTGTCAGCAAAATGTCGCAGCATGCTTCAGCCATATTTCAGCCAAAGCCAATCAATTACAAATTACAAATTACAAATTAGCTGCAGGATTTCGTAAGGCCAATCAGTCAAGTCTGATGACTGACAGTCTGTGGAATACTAGCGAGCCTGAGCTCTCTGGTATTCTACAGATCTATCCATGTCGCAGTACTCCTCCGCAGGCAGCGTGCCAGCTTTTCAAATCTTTTTTCCCAGTCATAGCAACCAAAGGTCTAGCCCAGGGCGATATTAATATTCTCCTCGTTGTTTTCTGACGTCTTGCAGCGATCGCTATATAAAAGCGCATCAAGTCAGCACCACCATTAGGCGCTCCAAGCCAGCATCGGGCCCATCATTTGCAGAAAGCAGAGAAATATGTCAGTGAAGCTCATTCGCTCCCATTATTTGTAGAAAGCAGAGAAATATGTCAGTGAAGCCCATTCGCTCTGAAATCGGTGCACGAAAAGGGTGTCATCCAGTTATCCAGACATGTCTTCATGCCCACAAGTGACATCCACTCGAACTCCAGCATCGAAAGCCTGTAGTATAAAAAGAGATCAACCATCAGTCCAAGGATGACAGCATAAGGGGTTTGTCAAGCCAGAATTGTGGATTTATTTATCATCTTATATGATATCTGGCCAAATAAAGCCCCAGCCTCAAGCCCAGGTCCAGTTGCAATGTATCCAGGCCTAGAACTCATGGAAGGAGTTAGAGTAGAGTCGCCATCCCAACCCGGATGCCACACTGAGCAAGTCGCGCTCCATTTGTGCGTGCCGTGTACTGTAGCTGAGGTCACAGAAGCCGTGCTAGGTTGTGTCGACAGGTGGAGGTTTACCGAAAGTGTGGAGGTTGTGCCTTGCTGCCCTCAGCTCGACAGAGACGGTGGGTCAGTCAATATCTGCCCTGCCTGGGCCGGGTATTCGGATAAGGTGGTCGTCGTATTCGATTTCCGGGCTCTTGGAGGTAGCGCCTATGCGTCGCTCGTGTGGCACCGAATGACGCTTTATGATTGCGTCGTTGAGGCGACACGCCAGCGGTGCTACGACTGGCAAGTTTTTGCGTTCGGACAGTTAGAGCCTTTGGCCGACAACGCGTCGGTCCATGCTGTCAAAGGGGGAGTTTTGTAGTTCCGAAGGGTTGAAGAGGAACCAATTTGGTTCGGCACTTTGGAATCTCGTTTGATGTCTTGTGTATTTTGGCCAGCTTTCGAGCCTCCTGCAAGTCGGAGGGATGACCTGCCTGTTCTTGTGTTATACCATGACAGACAGTCTTTTTTGCGTTGGGAGGATCATGGAACGGATGTGGCGAGCCTGGTGGGGCGAGTGTATCATTATCAATTCTGGAAAGGGCGGCGCGCAATCTTGTCTGTATGTTGTCAGACCTGGTAAAGTCAATAGTCGGACATAATACAGCCATTGGTACAGATATAGGCGCGGGTTCAGGCTAATTTAGGGACATTCAATCAGATAAGGATCCAAATTTCCTGATCATCATATATGTAGATACAGCCCAGCTAAACTAAAATAGACACAGCCAGCTAAATTAATGCAAAAATATTATGGGACTATGTTTCGGAGTCCGAGAAAGAGATCATTAGTAAAAAAAGAATAAATTAATTATCAAAGTTTTAAGTCAGTAATCCCGAATTTATGGCAGAAGAATATAATAATAAGCATTTTGAATTGCAAGCACACCAACCAAATATTTATATTATTTATTTCGACGAACTTTAAATTAGAATTTTTATATGAAATTTTCAATATCATCATATTAATATAGAATTAATATAACCTCAAGACCATATAATAAATATCATATCAAAAAAATCAGATATATATATATAATAATATTAATGAAATTAAGAAATAGAAAATTAATTCAAAGAATAAAATCAATTATCAAATTCTAATAGAATATAGTACATAAATTCTATTGGTCTTATTTTTTTCTCGTCTTAATAATTACTAAGGATAATTTTTATGAATATAATAAATTTGTTTTGCATATAATTATTATTTTTTTATCTCTTTTATATTGTGAGTATCGTTAATAGGCCTGTGAGTTCAAGATATTAGCTATAAAATTTCCGGCGGCAGAAAGAATATGAGAGTGCAATAATATCAAGTCGGCCCCAAGCAAGGCAAATAATGATGTTAACCGTCCATATGTCCTGTTCTCTCAATCCCACTGCGCGGGTTCTTTTAGCGAAGCCCTCGTCCTTCCACCCAGTCTAGACCCTCAACTTCACAACAACCCTCTAATACGGTGATGAGAAAGATCGCACCGTCCCGGCCCGTCGGTGACATTTGTTTTAGATTTCTTTGCTCAACATCCCTGAGACACGAGATGACACGAGCCAGCGCACAGTCAGTCACCACGACGGGGAGGGCATGTCGGAAAGCCCTGGTGAGATGTCAGGCTGAGCAAGAGGCGCGCTTGTCGCAGCAGCTGCTGCCGCAGCGAAGGAGACGTCAATTCGCATTGTTGCAGGTACAAAGGGCAATGCGTGCGGATTCAGCATGAGGCATTCAATCATGAAGCCACGATCAGATTGTAGCTCCTCGTGCGCATAGCACAGACATTCTGGGTTAAGCTCGAAGGCTGCAAGCACGAACACGCGGCTCCGACGCAGTGCATCGTCCGCATGCTCAAGCGCGCATCCATGCCGCTCGGAAGCTTTCAATACGAAGCTTCGATCTGACCAAAGACGCTTCTCGACATGCACCAGTGGACCTGGGCAGCTCTCGAGGGCCGCGAGAGCGACATCGGCGTCGCCACGGAGCTCCGATGCCGCGAATTCGAGGGCCAAACCCTGCTGCCTCACAGCGGTGAGGACAACGTCACGATCTTGCCTCATTGAATCCGGGGCTCCAATCAAGCAATAGCCGTTCGTTTTCACGGCCTCCAGCACGAAGGTCTTGTCCGTCCGAAGTATGTCGTCAGCAAATCCAAGCACGAAGCCCGTCTTTTGCAGTGCAGCGAGAACGAGCGCCCGGTCGGTGCGCATGTCATAGGGCAAATGCTTCAGCACGGACCCGTGGACTTCCAGGGCTTCCAGAATGAAGGATCGGTCCTTCAGCAGTTCTTCAGACACGTAGCGGATGCATGTGGAGTTGCGCTGAACTGCTGCGAGGATAAAGGCCTTGTCTTTTAGCAGGTTCGGCTCAATCATGTTGAGTATAGAGGGTTGCCAGCGAACTGCCTTGAGTACGAAGTCACGGTCTGTCCAAAACTTCTTTGGGACCCTCTGTATGGATGCCTCATCAGAACGCAGGGCAGCCTGAGCCAGGTCCTTGTCTTGCCAAAACTCCTCTGGCATGCTCCCCAAAACCTTGGGCCCAGCCGCGGCCAAGGCTTGTTGAGCAAAGCGGGTATCTTTCAACAAACTGGGCGACACGAAGCGCAAGGCCTCGCCGTTGCATCGCAAGGCGGTCAAAACGAAGGCGGGTTCCAAGGCGAGCTCTCTATCCACATGGCTCAAGGCTTTCGGGTTCCTTGTGATGGCCCTCAGAAGGAAGGCGGGGTCCTCGAAAAGCTCCTGTGCCACGTAGGGTAGCGCCTCGGGCCTTTTGGCGACGGCCTCTAAGACGAAGGTCGGCTCCGCTCGGATCTCCGAGGCCTGCTCCAAGGCCGCTGGCAGCGTCTTCACCGCGCGTAGCACGAAGCAGGGATCTTCCCAGAGCTCAGCGGAAATGTGCTCCAAGACTCCGCTTTTCCCCGTCTCCACCACCTCCAAAGCAAAGTCGGCATCGCTTTTCAGCTCCTCGGCAGCATACTCGAAGGCCGCACCCTCTTCTTTTATCGCTGCTAGTACAATGTCGGGATCAGCTTGTAAAGACCTTGATGCCCGGGCCAGCGCGAAGCCGTTGACCTGAACTGCTTTCAGCACGAAGTTGCGATCTTCTCGAAGTCGGGCTGCCGCATATTCCAAGGCAAAGCCACTGCGACGTACAGCTTCCAATACCATCTCCGGATTTGCCCTCAGCTCCTCTGTGGCATGTTCCAGAGCCACGCCATCTCTGCGCAATACTTCTCGTACTATCTCGGAATCTCCACGGACTATCTCTGGCATACGTGCCAGCCATTTTCGACTGAGGGTCTGCGTCCCTCCACGCACAAGCCGCAGAAGCTCCGCATGTGCGGCTGATCGTCGAACCAAGGTTAAGTCAAGGTCGCGTGTGCAGCCGGGATCTTGCAAGAGGTCATGATCCTGCAGCTCGACACAGCCCAGGATGAGCCTTCCAGGGTGGTAACAAGGCAAAGCAGACATGATCATGCAGCCAGACAGATCACGACTTTGTTTTGCGGAGCGTGCCTTTGCTCATCCGCAGGGACCTTTGCATTCTGGATGAGACCCACTAGTCTAGCACATGATGATACACTGATGCACCGAACAAGCAGTATCCAAACTAGTGTAACGCTAACTTGCAATCCCGTCTTTATTATTAGAGGAGATTTGATTAGAAGGCATGACTATGAAAGCACATGCCGCATGTCTGAGGGGCGGACACGAAGGCTGACCTGCAGGCAACCGAAAGGCGATTGTTCCAAAAAGCTTGCAAAGTGCTTTCCTGAGGATTGTGGTGCCATCCTTGAAATTAACCTGTTTCGCAGGGCAGGACCAGCAGAAAAATATTCACAGCCATCACAGCCCCCGCTGGGCGTCGCTGTACAATAGTCCTGGCCTCAACATTTGGCTCTTGAGTCGTCCGAAACCGCAACCCTTGCAATACGACCGCAAGTTCAGGCTCTGGTCTCATTTATGCTCTTGAAACATCCACTTGGCACCTCCTGTGGTTGTGAGAATCTTGCTGCTGCTGCTGCTCTGCTGCGTTGCTGTTGCTGTTGCTGTTCCAGCTGCTGTGGTCCGGTTTGGCTGTGCCCGCTGCTGAATGAGACTGTCGATGTCATTGATCGCCTAGCCTTGCTAGATCCCACAAAAGCTTTTCTGATGCTCACGTTATCTTGATGATGATGGCTCATATTGCGAGTGGCAGCGGGCTCTGTCTCCGTTGCTATCTCGTTTCAATAGGCTTTCGGGATCTCTCGTTCCAGTGTCCTGTCCTGCTTACACAACTAGAAGCCCTACTCTTTCCTTCACCTCGATTGAAAGTCGACGCTCGGCTTGAGGTCCCGATACTGCAACTGGTGGCACAAGCCTCCAGTGCTCGCTTGACGTCAGCAGCACGCCACTCGCTGTCTCCGCGCAAACAGCAAAGCTGCCCGGCGAGGCTGTTAACACGGACCTCCATGAGGGCCTGGCATTCGGAAAGATGTTGGTTAGACTAAGTCTCACTGCATGTTTGTTCAACGTCCATCAGCAGATAATGTGGAGTCTGTCTTGCCTAAGAACTATGCTGCTGAGTACTGAGAGAAAGGCAAGTTGGGGGTCGAAGTAACTAGGTGTCCCATGTGCTGCGAGCAATGAAGCTGCCGTCTCCGCAAGGCATGAAAAAAAAAGTGCCCATGACTGGCACTCACAGAAACAAGCTGCTGCATGGACCCCCCTTTTTGCACTCCAACTTCTGGTTTGTGCAGGCAACTTTGATATTCGGTTCTATGCCGGACCAGGCGCAGCAGCACCTGTGTCACCGCCTGAATCACCGGCGGCAGGAGCAGCATCTTCTGCCGGCTTCTTCTCGCCTTTGTCTTTGTCTGGGATCGTGGCACCAATTGCCTCATTGAATTTCTTGATGTTCTCTTCATCCTTTTCCTCGCTGGGCTCTTGCATCCAAAAGAACATTTTCTTGTCCGAGGAAGTGAAGCGAAGGATGTATGCCCGGCCCGTCGTGCACTTCTGGACTTTCTCCATGTAGGCATCATTGATGACGATGAGATCTGTAACTACCTCGTTCTTGTTCCGATCCATCCACTGGAAATGCGTCAATTGGTCTTCTTCGGAGGTGTACAGCAGAATCTTGCCCTTTCGCTTGTCTGCTGTCACCATTCGACCATCCCAATCCATGCGCCCTGCCCTGAACTCTGCGTGGACATGACCGGCTGGCCTAGTGGGCACCTGAAACATCGCCATTTCCTCAGAGAACGCTGCGGCAACGCATAACGTGTAATCTACCAGGAGGGCTGGCCGCCACACAAACGGCAGTTGACCCATCCCCACCGAAAACGAACATTTGATAGCCCCTAGTGAAGTGCTATGATGGGAACCAATTAGCTGGGTTTTCTCTATAAGTTGGGCTACCATAACACCTAGCTGGGGGCTATCATCGCACTTGGTGCAGGGAGCTAAGTGGTATGATGGCCCCAAGTTAAGTGTTATAATAGGGCCTGGAACAGGTTTCCCTAGTAGGCAAACCTACTATCTGGGTGCTATCATGTTATGATAGGCACTGTGTAAGTGTTGTGCTGATAGGACTCAAGTGTTATGGTGGCAGGCGGCAGGAATTAAGCATTATAATGATAGGAACTAGCTGTTATGATCGCGGCAGGATTTATGTTCTGTTGTTATGACGGAAGGTATTAGTGGTATAACTGCAAGGTTTAAGTGCTATGAAGACAGGAACTAAATATTCTGATGGCAAGAGCTCAGTGTTGTAATGGCAGGATGTAACTGTTATGATGGCAAACATTAACTTAGTGTTATGATAGGAAGGACTTAAATGATATGATTGGGAGATATGGCAGGAGTGAAGTGTTATGATAGGCACGATTTAAGGGTTATGATGGCAAGAAGTCAGTGTTATAATTGCAGATTTAAGTTTTAAGTGTTATGATACACAAGTATCAATAGTTATTATGGCAGCACAAAAATGTTATAGTTGCAGAACTTAAGTATCATGCGTTAAGCATTGGGGTGCCATCCGACGCAATGGTTGCAAAGAGAGCATGCCAACTGCTGTTAACTGCAGCCCCTACGAAATAATGACATCCTGCAGCCAAGCGACAACAGAGACTGGCTCCGGCGGCGCACTACCGACTTTCTGAGCCCCGCGTCTCTGATCTCCGGCAAGCTCAAGCTCCCACGTCAGGCGCACTTGGAGCATTTGCATGCTTAACAGCCCTGGCCTTCACTTCATGCTGCAAAAACGATCAACAAAGCTTCTTTTGCTGTGCGATTTTGCAACTGAATCTCGCTCAGAAAGAAATGCAGCAGCGCAGGGCCTTGTCGCTGCAAGTTGAAAGTGAAGGGCAGGAGCCGGGTAAGGGTCGGACCTAGAATCGGGAGCCTGGCAGCATGCCCATATCGGCGCCTTCATGGTATTCGCATGGCATCCAGTGCCTCGGCATGATGGCCCCGTTCCCCATACGCCTTCAGTCTTGTCCGGCGTGGAAGCTACGGAGGGAGGTTGGTGATGTCTCATCGACATGTTGTGCAGTTTCGGCCTGCTTATCTGGCACGACAAAAGGAGGCAAGAGGCCATTTGAGTCGCTGCGGGAAGGGGCTTCACGAGCGATTGCTTGTTCTTAATGCCAACTTCACTCCGAACGTCTCCGAACCATGGGGATCGATTGCACGACCAAATGCCTGCTAGCGGCGCAGAACTAGCTCTAGCCAACCGCATGTGCAAACCATCAACATGTTCTATGAGATACCCTGCCAAGCTCAAGCGATGCCTCCAGGTGCTCCTCCACCTCAGGGACAGCCAAGTGCACCCGAATTCCGGACACCCATCTTCACCAGGGCTTGATCAGCACCCGACAGAGAGCAGCGCGTTGGCTGCCGCACAGCCACCTGACTTACTTTGCACTGCGCTGTGAGGGTTCATGGGAATATGCTCAGGAGGCTGCTGGCCACCGCAGCCTGGGGTGTCAGAATGATGCTGAAACAGCCAGTGCGTGGATCAGAACTTCATGCTGGTCAAACTTAGTGTGAATTCTATGCGCCGTAGTAGCATCTCTTCCAGAACATTCAGGTCTCATGCAACGTGGGAATTGCTTGAAAGCTGTGCTGGGTGCCAGCCATGTCAAGTTGAATGGTGTTACCGCGACATCACAGCAACCAAAGCGGGAGGCCTTTCGCGACTGGATTCTCGACTTGCACTACGAATCCATTGGGTGAATAAGGCAGCATATGCCAGCGTTCTGAGTCAGATCTCCCTGCAAAGAGCAAATGTCGGAGCGACGGTTTCAGACTTCAGTCAATTTGGGTGAGATATGTCACTGTAGACCTCTGTCCTGGCCGGCTCCTGTAGTAGCTGAGACTATGCTGGGGGCCGGGCTGGAACTCCAATGCCTGGAAATGTGCTATCTCCACCTGAAGACAGGAGCAGTCACCACTTCTGCAAGGCAAAACACGAAGCCACGGCCCTGCTCGGTCGCTGGTGCACTCAGGCCACCACAGCACAGCAGACCATCAACTGGAGTGGACCTTGAGTTGAATTAGTTACCTGTCCTATGCATAAGATGGTTGCAGAATTCCTTGTGGATGAAGTCACCTTCGACTCCTCAACTCGAAGCTGAGGCAAGGACGGGCCCGGGAGCATTCCAGCCTCAGGGCTCGTAAGTAGCCAAAGTAACCAAAGCCTGTTCCTAGGGCTGGCTGAGATCCTGGCGCTCGAAGGCATGAAAGGTCCGTAGGTGCCTCTGTGCCTCTCGACAGGGGCACAAGCAACAAGGTTTCAAAGAGAGGGGAGCATCGCCTGCGGTTGAACCTAGCATGGGTCAGCGGCGATCCGATCAGTTCCAGCTCCTGGCACCCGACCCATATGGCTGGGCTCTGCGACGCTTTTGGCAGACATGACATGGCAGACGCAGCAGAATGCAGTCAAGGTGCGATGCTCTCACAGGCTCCGGGCCTTAGGAGTCTCATGCACAACGAAACATAAGACGCCTCTCCGCCAAGCGGTGAAGGTAAGAAACAACACCCGAAGATGTGCTGTTGCAAGCCTTCCTTCTGATGGCTTGCTGTGTGGAACATTCAAACTTGATGTTCCACCCAAGGGCTTACCGGTGACTTGCACAAAACGAAATTGCTCCACTCTGGCACCCGCTGAGCTTAAAGTACGTGTGGATTGGGGCCCCGACAGAGCCCTCTCGACGGCTTCGAAAAGCGGCTTGGCCCTCTCACGCTTGAAGGCTTCGTACCTCGGCTTTTTTTGATGTCTCTGCGCGCGTCTGCTAAGTTTCGGAGCATTGGATCTGATGCATCTCAGAGGCCAACTCTGAAGTGCCTCGCTGCATGCCTTGCCAAAGCCTGACTTGATATGGCGTGGCCAGCACTCGAACTCTACCCACGCGCTGTTCTGACGCTGCACGTCCTAAAGCCCGTGACTCGTAGGGTTCGGTTGCGGCAAGGTAAGCATGAAGACCTCGGCGTGCAGATCCCGGCAATCTTGCAGACAGGGAAATAAGGTTGTGCAGAAGCTAGCCAGTCTAGCCGTCTGAATCTGCCTTTGGTATCATGACCTCAGCTCTGACCGCCCTTGGCTTTATGATAGACGGCAGGCTGCATGCTGCCTTCTGCCTTGAGTCTACCGCGAACTCGCATGAAATGAAAACGGCTGTCCATGCATGGGCTATGGCTAAACCATTCTGCGCCGCAACTCGCTGGGCGTATCGAGCACCAATTCGAGATCGCCAGATACGCTCTCTGATCTGGGTTCATGATGTGCTAAGTTCAATCCTTAAACTTAAACTTCTGCCAAAACAATCGACTTGCAAGGTGAGGCTGTTGGCTGTGCTGCGATGTCCGCACATGTCCAGATTCCTTGTTTTATCTGCCGTGGTATGGCGAAGCGATGCAAGCCATGTACGGATGGGGCTTGCTTGCTGCAAGCAGGGTCCTCTGAGAAATGTATGCAGGCCGGGCCTACTTTGTCGTGCCGAGCCTGACGCTGACATGCTCTTCTATGGATAGACGGAACTACCAAATACCTACATATCCACAACACGATTTACACGACTACAAATCCCGTCACCTGACCAAATTTCCGAGGCCCCTAGCCCCATTAATGCATTGCACACCGGCAATGCTTATCAACACGCTGTCATCACTGCAGGGCACTTAGACCACAGTGCGTCGAGGGCCCCGCAATGTCTTCCTGCCGGAGCCAAAGAGGGATTCACAACCTCAGCACTCAGCAAGAGCGAATGCCCAGGCAGCACTCCATGCGTGAACAGACCGCAGATCGCCGTGCTCCTTCGCTTGCTCAAGCATTCTGTTGTGGACTGTGCTGGAAGTGCATGCATGAAGTGTTCACGAGGCACAGGGCGGGCAAAGGCACTGTTCCTCATCATAACTTCGCCGAGGCGGTTTGAGGCGCGCTTCGAGAAAATGCTTGCAACAAACAAGGATCCCGACACTTGGCACACTGATGATGACCACATTGCCAGTTGCGTCTATCGGCTCCTGTTCGAAGGACAGGGCGAATACAAAGCCGTGGCTACAAGCCTTTGGGCGAATTGCCCGAACCGAAAACTCTCACATCTGCCGCTGCGGCTGTGTCCTTCCAGTCCCGGATGACGCTGTAATGCAGGGGCATATCACCGGGCAGCCCCTCGGCAAGTCATCGACGATCTAACTTTCTGATTCCAAACAAGAACGACGTAAAGCTTCTCATGTAGGCCTCGGCTTTCAATCCCAGGTGCAAGTGCATGAAGGACCCGCACCTTGCGAAGCCGGTCAACAAATCAACTAATGTGACCGGCATGGGCTGGCCATGGGCTGGCCCACCGCATAGCTGAGATTGGGCACTCTGCAGGCTTTGGCATCGGCCAGCCCATGCCTTCCTGTGCAGTTTGC
This sequence comes from Symbiodinium sp. CCMP2456, assembly GCA_905221635.1. Taxonomy (NCBI): domain Eukaryota; class Dinophyceae; order Suessiales; family Symbiodiniaceae; genus Symbiodinium; species Symbiodinium sp. CCMP2456. Next base: position 64,737 of record CAJNDV010037529.1, on the reverse strand, counting down.
GTTCGTCGTTTTCACTTCTTGACTCTCAGGCTTTGACCAGAGCACGGGTGCCCGGGAGCCCAGCTGGCAGCATCTTGACCGTGTCCCAAACACTTGCGTTGCTGATGACCGCCTGCGTTGCTGGCATGGCTAAGCTCGGGAAACCGACCACCTCCCATCTCCTCCCAGCCGCCTCTCTCGCCGAGATTTGCCTGAGCTGATTTGCTGCGCCAACTGCCAGTCCAGTTTCTGGAATGCACATCTTCGGTTTCCGCATGTCGAGCACGGAAAACGCCGAAAAGTCACTTTCTGATCGGGTCATCTGTCTATGAGCAGGCATGGTCAGTCTTCAAGTGCTGCAGCTTCAGGCCGAGATGTTGCAAGCTTTGTGAGTTTAGGCTTCTGAAACCAATCCTGACGGTGGAACATGGTAATTTTGCCTCCCGTCCTGTTTTGGTACCCGGATTTCTGCTTTGCCACAATATTGCTGCCCTGCGTTTAGCCGCATGTGCTCGAGTTCATGGCTTCCTAGACACTTGCTCAGTACTTGCACCTGTCATGGCTCTGACAGTGGCTTCCTGCTGGGACTGGCTGTATAATTAGCTGTTCCAAGATTCATGTAGCTGATATTCAGCTAGTGCTGAGTGCTGCTGCTACTGACAGCAACAAAGAATGTTCCCTGTCTGTGTGGGAATGGGCCTTCTCCTGGGCACAATGGGGCGTGAGGGGCGCCTCCCCAACCTGCCCAGATCGACCCTCTTCTTTGCGAGCGGCTCACCACTTCGCAGCTTGATGCCGGTCACCTGCAGCAATCAAAACCGGTCGCAGATGCGTTCCCGCAAACAGGCCAAACCGACCCATGCAAGTGAAAACAATCCTGAAGAAGGAAAACCTGCTCATAGCCTTGCCCTGCGATGCCACTATCTCTTTCACATGGGCGTTGTAGCCTGCACTTCGCTGCAGCCCACATCCGGACGTCAAAGTGGCATCAATGCTTCTCCAGTCCGGGCTCCCGGCGTATCCGCCCTTCATGTTTGACCACGCCGCGCTCTAATGCACCGATGAGCGCCTCTCGCAGTTCGCATGTTGGGCCGACGGTTCCAAAGGTGTCGTGTAACTGGAGAATAGCGAAGAACTTGATGCCGAGCTTCCGGCCCCCATGCCACCTTTCGGATAGTCCAGGAAGGCCCCAGGCCTCCAGCACGCACGCATGCATCGCAGTGCACCAAGATCTGCGTGTTTGCTGTCCACATTCCTGAGACGAGAGCTCATACATGTCCGAGATCATGTATGCCACAGGGGCACTGGGATGCGTGTCGGCTGGCAAAGCCTGATGCAAGGCCAGAACAGCCTGTTGTTTGATCTGCACCCCGAGAAGAAGAGCGCGGATCAAACGAACTGCTTGGTTCAAGTCTGCCGATGAAGCCAGAGCTCTGGAAGATATTGCTCAAAGACGGACTGCTTCTTTAGGTACATCGTCTTCCGCGGTTTTATATCTCGAGCTACTGGTTTCTCCCCAGATAGTTGGTCTTGGACGGAGAAGATGGTCCGAACGGTCTATCTCTGCAGCCATCATGAGAAAGAGAAACGGAGTAGGCGAGGGAGCTAGTTCGGCTGAGCCTTCGGACAACAAGCAGCCTCGTGGTGTTGCTGCTGCTGCTGCTGCTAGTTAGTTCAATCAACGGGAAATAGAAGTCATCACACGTGCTCGCTTACGATTCTGCTGAGTGCCTGCAGCACGAAGCAGATGTAGTCCATCCATCTCTTCAAGAAGCCGTCTTGAACACCTGCCGGTGCGGCAAGCATTGGTGCAGTGGGCTTTCCTTGCACAATGGATGCCTGCATCGCGGAGCAGGTCAGCAAAGGGAGCCTGCACTTTTGGGTTCTGGCTGCATGACAATGATGCATGACATGAAGGACCACTCTTAATGTACGGCATCGTCTCGTTTCGAAGTGATCGAGGGCATCGGATCGCGCATGCAATTGCACGCGCATTCACATTCAGACCACAAATACGCTTGTAGCTTGGCTCGACCGCTGGGAGTAGTTATCTGACCCCAACACCACAATCAGGCATTAGTCGCTTCGTACCAGAGCAAACTTGTATGAATCCGAATGCACTGCTTGCAACCTGGCCAGTACAGCATTGCCTGAAACTTCGGGCCATTCAGAAGTAAAGCAGGTAGCCGAGGCAAGAAACGCCGAAGCCTAGCACACCGGGGAGCAAAGTCAGAACTGGAAGGCGAAACACAGCGCGCTCGAGGACAAGACGTTCGCACCTTTGCAAGTCATAGGGGCTGGATTTCAAACCGAAGTCGAAAGTTCTGCGAAAATCTACACCGAGATGAAAAGATGGAGGCCCCGGCAGCCCCCAAATCACCGCGCAAAGCTGCTGCGGGAATACTCTTCGAGATCTCGCCCAAAGGCTTGGCGATTGTCATCAGGTCCCGCCATTCCTGGCGGCAAGTCCACATACAAGTACGCAGGATGCCTTGAATGCCAATTCTCGTTTTCAATCGCATCTTTAATCGTTGAATTCTCTACACCTTGGACAGCCTAGGTCCCAGGCCTTAGGTAAGCCTTAGGCAGCACACAGCCGTCGCCCCCGGCCACCTTTTCGCAAGGCATCGGCTCGAAAACTCGACCTTCAACTTTGGCCGGCCGAGCAGTTTACCTCCCGTCATGTCATAAGCGGCCATTTCGGAGCTCGCAGGGCCAATGATCGCAACTGCTTTTGGAAGTAGCTGAGCAGTGAAAGGGTCAACCTACTCCCAAGTTGATCTGTCTCACACGGATGCGTCAGATTGGTGCCACGAAACCTTTAGTGGAGAGTGTATCCAGGGTTCTGTGTTGAGCAAGCGGCGAAGGTTCTTGCAGCGACGCGTGAAGCCGACGACGGCACTGCCAGTTGCGGAGCGTCGGGCTTGGTATTCGAAGCGCTGCGCTTCGCCTCGGCTAGCAAAGCCCTCAGCCAAGAATACCAGTCGCCAGGGTCGCCCACTTCGTGTTGAAGCTGCGCCACCACTGAGTTGGCCATTGTGCTGCGCCAGCCGCCGCTCCGGGTCCTTGGCAATGCCTGTGTACGTCTTAGACTTGGTGGAAAGGAGGAGGTAGAAGCAGTAGACCAGGCTGGGCGTGCGAGACCAGATCACGACTGCAAGAGCTATCAGCAAGAGCAGCCGCTGCTTCCAGCACGGCATGTGGCTCAGGACGGTAAGCTGGCAAACCTATAAAGGCACGACATGCTCTACACGGCAACGTGACGGTGAAGGTTGAGCCTTGCCGCAAAATCGTCGGATGCAGTTAGCAAGTGCAAATCCACACATTCTGACTTGACTCATGGGGTGTGCCTCACTCAAACCATTGTGGTGGGGTCTGAGGCAGCCCTGCCGGTAAAGCTTGTTGAGACAATCAGAAAGCGTAATATAGGGGCCTTAATAATTACCTCTACCATTGTTAGGGTTCCTTATTGTAATTATCGTATAATACACCCCAAAACCCTATTCTAACTATTAATACTAGCGATACAGCATCATGAAATCAGCTGGGGGCACCTGAACGGCATTCTTTGTGCCAAAGCGGGCCACAACCTCCTCCCAGTGAGCCTCGTTTCCTTGCGACAGGTGACCAGCCTAGACTCGCCCAAACCTCTGTGGGATCAGCGCCGCACCAACTTTGAACTCGAAGTCGCCATCAGGCCTCGGTTTTTTTTCCCACCCGCCCAGCGTTTAGGGTTTAGGGTTTAGGGTTTAGTTTCAGCTGCACAGAGCACCGGAAGGGGAGACGAAAGCATCTCACTGTTGAGAGATAGCACAAGTCGGGAAGCTGGGCTGCAGGCGTCACCATGCGCCAGCCGGGGTAGGTCACCCACTCGCAGTCCTGCGCTCTGCTATACTGTAGATCCTTTATATGGGAAGTTGTCAAAATTATGGTCCCTTTTGGGGTACCCTAAATGATAGGTGCCGTATTATCCTAAGGACCCAAGAAGGGACCATAGTTTGGACAACCACCCATAGAGGATTCGCTTGAACGACAGGATGGCCAGGCCGCTCAGGGTTTACTTACATCCACCTAAACCCTAAACCCTAAACCCTAAACCCTAAACCCTAAACCCTAAAACCCTAAACCATGTGCCTGGCTCCATGCCGCAAAGATCTCATGACAAGAACCTTATGCTTTACGGAAGAAAAAGGCTTTGGTGTCAGTGCTGCCGTACGGTCCACTGCTTCTCAATTCTGAATTTGAGACCTCCCACCACGCGCGACAAGCGTTCTCGAAAACATGCAGACCAGCTCTAAGCCCCATGGTTTTTTGGCAGGCGCATGTTGCGTGGGTCGCTGCAAGGTGAAACTCTCTCGTCAAATTTACGACGAACCACGGCAGCCGACAAATGTTGCACATCCTTTGGTACAAGGAGGGCACCGAAGCCTGGGGCAAGTCCACGCTTTTTTTCACGTCTTCAAGGAAGCCTCCAGTTGCAGGATTCGGGCTTGAAGCCGATGGGTCCTCAACCGCTCCTCTTCCGTTTCAACTTCCAGGATTTCAACCGTCTTGTCCTTTTCTGCAAGCTCGTCCTCCAAGTCGCCTAGGTAAGCATCTGCTTGTGCCATTTCTGCTTCCAGCTGCTTGGCATTTGCAATGGACTCCCGAAGCTCATCTGTCAAACCATTCACAGGCCTGGGTGGCCTTGGGGCAGGCGATTTGCTTGGGGGCACCACAACTCCTGCCGGAATCCCAGCAGCTCGCCGTCGCACCTCCAGCAATGCGATTTCTTTTGCCAAGGCCTGGGTGTCGATTTCCGCCTGCGAAGCTTCTTCACGTGCTGTGTCGGCATCTGCTTGAGCAGTGCGCACGCGCTGCCGCATCTCCTCAAGCGTGACTCTCATTGCCTCCACCTGTTGGTCCACGAGCCGATACGAAGCCTTGAAGTCCAGAAGGTCTTTGCGCTGCTGCATCAGCTCATAGTCCAAGTTCGTCGCCGACTGCTCACGCATGCGGCGCTCGTCTCCGAACTCCTGCTCCAAGCGCTGGATTCGCTCATGGCGTCTCTGCAAGACTTGCATTTGCCACGAGCTGGTCTCTGCTTCGTGCATGCGCTTCATGTGCAGCAACTGCTGCTCGGTCGACTGCCTCACGTGATCGGCTTCTCGTCTCAGGGACCCAGCAAGTTCATCAAGCCTTTGCTGGAAGTCCCTTTCCACCGCTTGCAGCTCCACCGCGCGGTCTTGCCGGAGCACCTGCTCGCTTTGCTCTGTCTTACTTGCACGTCTCCCTCGCTCATTTCCCTCCCATTCCCCTTTTTGTTGAAGCAGCGCTCTACAGCTATGTCTGCACCTCCTGCCAGAGACCCTACAATGGCCCTACCATCTAGAAGTTCATCGGCGAGTTTCCGAAAATTTGAGCACCTGTTTTGGTGTCGCTGATAATAAAGATCTTAATATTTGGGGTACTATGACCCCCATGTAGGCTTTGATTGGACATGGACTTGTTTCGACGTGACAACAACCAGACTGGCCAAATTCTCCAGGCTCCGGCCCATATCATGATCGCTCGAAGAAAACCGATCGCGAGCATGATTCGTCCCAAACGGGCCGCCAACAGAAAATCAGAGGTTGAAAGTGACAGATGACTGGCAAGTTGAATATTCAGGCTCGGAAAAATACTGACACTGCGGCTAAAGCCGTTACACTAGCGATCGGAGCACGGCATCCTTCGTCCTTTCGGTTCGCGCGCGCGCAAGCGACCGGGCGTACTCTTCTCTCTGAGCGTCCATCTCGCTGTCTTTCTCGCTCGCTGTGGCTGGCTTCGGGTGACTATTGACTCCTCGCTGCCTCGTTGCGCTGCTCCATCTCTGCCGCCCGGCGTCTCAAGGTCGCCCTGTAAGCATCTAAACTTTGGCGAACCCGCTGTGAGATGTCCCGAACCTGCTGGATCGAAACACAGAGATCTGAGTCGGCCCTGGCAGTAACACACGCCTGGTTGCCACAAGCCATGGTCTTCAAGGCTCGTATTTCTGCTGCCAGTTCGGCCCTCTGTTGACCGAAGAGGCTCTCCAAGCGGGCTGAGCTGTCTTGTAAGCAGGTCTTGCTCGCCAGCTCTTCCAGCTTTGAAGCTTCGGCATGCATGGCCCGAGCAGCATCTTCATGCAGCTTATCAATCTTCACTTCGACCTCCTCGCTGAGCCTTCTGTGCTCCAGCTCCTGCTCGTCTGACTTTGAGTTCAAGTGATTCACCACCCTCGTCAGCTGTGCAACTTTGTGCAGCAAGGAGCGTTTGAGGTCGCCCTTGGTGGACCCTGCCTCTGGGCTCTTGGGACTCTTGGGACTCTTTGGTTCATCCAAACGCTCGAATGTGTCCGGGAGGTCGGACGTGCCGTTTTCAGCGTGCAAATCGCCCATCGCCACCCTGCTGTGGTGATGGCATGTCTCGGTGCCCAGGTTTCAATCACCGCCGGGCGCCGTGTGGACTAGGAGTTTAATCAGCAATTCGAGAGCAACAGCTGCTCAATCACGTTAGCTGTCTTTTGTCAGTTTGTGCAGTACGGCAGAATCCTGTGCTGCTGCATGTAGGCTTCGTGTGTGTTGCCAGTCAGAGGACTACACTGATCCTGAAACTGTCTTTGAGCGCGGAGCTGCGTCGGAACGACCAGGCGCGACAAACTTCGGTGAAACCAAATCCAACATCGAGCGCGGTCTACTTGGAAGTTCATGGGTAGTTATGTAAGGTTATAAAGGTTATAAGTAAGGTAACTATACTTATAATCCTACTTAGGGGACTTATAACCCGACTTATAACTGTTCATGAATCTCATCAGATCTAGGCGCTCTTGTTTTCGGCTTGCACTTTCACAGCGAGCTGTCAATGGAAGGGTCGGTCGATAAATGCGCTCCCCTCTGCTATGGGCATTACGGTCGTGGTGTACCTGCCGGCATGTGGTACCCCTGATGGAAAACGGGCAAGCTCATCTGCTGATGCCGGCTGCACGCCAATGCTTACAGGGAACGTACCCTTTGGATGTTGGATGGCAAAAGTGAAGACATCAGAGCCGTCATCTGCTGCCGGACGGCGACCCAGTGCCCTTTCTGCAACACTGCCCTCAACTAGGCAGGCTGCCCCCAGTGCCTGTGCTGCTGTCATCGCAACTGTTGGGTGCATCTCGCATCTTCCAGGGTTTACAAAATAGCGGCAAGACATCCCAGACTGCGTTGACTCTCCTAGACCCACTCCTGGAGATTCGGCTGAACCTACAATAGCCAACTTTGGTGCATCGTGGCCAGAACAGTCACCCATTCCCATCAAGAGGCCAGCCTGCAGACGGAGGTCTTCCAGATCTGAGCATAGCTCCACGTCATGTTCGACTCGTGCTATGGTAAGCTCTTCCAGCTTGCTGTACCCGAACTTGGGAAGTACCTCCTCGGCAGGCACCACCACTAAGGCCCGCGCGAAGTCAATGAGGGTGGCTGTAACCGAGCCTAAGCGTTTCCCAACCACAAAGACATCTTGGGCATTCCCGGAGGGAAGAAGCCTCCCAGTCTGCGAGCCTGCAACATCCAAAGAAGCAAGTCGCAATGGAGCGGCCGGTCCTGGAATTCCAGGAACCTCACAATCCCCGGTGTACTGAACAAAAGTCTGACCGCGGTCACCTGTCATGGACACCTGTGCTTCGTAAACAGCACCAGTGTTGACACTATGGATTTTGACCTTCCGCGATGCAGGATGACATGCCGACGGTTCCAGGTTCAATATGCCCCGTTCGAGAGCAAACGGTGCCACTGCTGCAAGCATGTTGCCTTGGCTGTGGCAGGCTCTCCCATATGTCACCGCACTGACAACTTCTGTCAGGCCAAGTGGCCACAATCTCCGTGGGAGTGATCAACTTCAGCAGACGCTATGCCACACTGCGCAAAGCAGCACGCCACAGAGTTGGGCTCCGAGTGCGGACCCACAATGGCCACCTTGCTTGTAGGACCGCACCCACCACCAAAACCTCCGACTTGCTGCGGATGTCCACTACCCATGAGCCGGCATAAGACCTCGTCCCGCAGTCTGCCACGTGGCGGTACATCGCTCTCCAAAAGAAAAAGGCCTCTCGAAGTGCCACTGCGATATAGCACAAAAGGGATCTTTCGAAGACCACAAAAGCTCGCCATACTTGGATTTGGGTGGGCTATGGGAGCACTGAACACAGCAGCCACATCGCAAAAGTTCACAGGGCAAGACTGCGAGTATCTGCTGAGACGACTCGTGCAGTGCCAGGAGGTGAGTCTAAGTACAGGAAAGCACACTAAAGGAATTACCGCGACACAAGCCCACGGGCTTGCTGAACAGTCAACTTGCTCAAGAAGTGTCCCCTCGACTGTCTCGGTGGTTCGGCAAGTCAAAGCCTGCACAAAGAATTTCACATGGGATCGCCCATTTGCAACTTTGGTCGTGTTGGGGTGAAACACCACGTTCGGGTGAGACGGTTGTCGCACCTTGTCTGCGAGGGGGTTTGCAAACAGTTCAGTGCTGGAGTTCTCGACGCTGATGCTATGAGGCATAGTCAGTGGATGCGCCAGATTGCCGTACTGCGGGGTGAAACTTTGGATGTATCTGGCATGCACTCATGCAACTAAGACCCCGTCCGGGATGCCAGCGACTCATTCCTACAAAATCCTCATGCTATTCTAGAGCTTGTGCGATGACATTGCCATCCGAGAGGATCGCAAGCGCGGCTCTTTCGTACAATCTATCTACAGACCCTTGCTTATCAGCTTATTCCGAAAGAACGAAAGCCGTGCTGTTCACAGCTGTCACTCTCTCGTTCAGCTGGCATTTTCCGGCGGCTCAGCTTCTGGCGGTTCCTCAGCAGCCGCTGGCGTTTTCTCGGACTCCAGCTCTGGAGCCTGCCACTCTGACAGCTCGATCTGCCTAAGGCTCTTCTGCTCGGCTCAGGGCTGATCTTGGCTCCGCGCCTGTCCATCTTCGCTGACACCCTCGAAGGCACTGCTTGCCGCATCACCATGAGCCGCTTGTTGTTCAATGGCTGCTGAGATGGCCTCCACAACATCAAGGGCATGCTCGCACGATGCACAGGGGCAGCGCAGCAAGTCCAAAAACTACTACATTACTACATCTCATCAAACCAAGAAAGAGAGCCTCTTCCACCATTGCCACCAGCTGCGGATCCCCCGGAACCATGGAAGCACAGTGCCTGGCCATCTCAGCTGCCGGGTCCAATGAGCCAGGATCCTGGACCACCAGCAAAGGCATAGCCGCGCAGAACTCCCCGGCAGCTGCTGCATGCTCTCCGTCGAGAGCAAGAGACCAAGCCAAGATTTGTCGAGCTTGACCAATCTCTGCACGTCCGAGAACCATCTTAGCTACCATTGCGGCTTCCTTGGCATACCGTCCATCCTGTACCAACCGTCCACGCTCGCCACCCCACTCAGGAGCTTTCTGCTCGTTGCTGAAGCGCAGCAAGATCTCCGCAAGTTCCAACGCGACTGTTTGGTCCAATCGGTCGTCAAATTGCATTAGCTGACGGAATCCTTGTTTCGCGATCTGGATGTGACCGAGCTCAACAGCACAAATCGTCAACCACGCCAGGATGTCTGGTCGCTCTCTGTCCAACATGTTGGCCTCTTGGAGGTACTTGGATGCCTCGCGAAGAGGAAAGGCATGGCACGGAGCAGCACAGATGTGTCGAATGGCAGAGGACAGCCTGCTGTCCGCGCCTCATGCAGCTTTCTATCTCTGCGTGCCGCCGATGGCTCAAAATGTGCACGTCGGTAGGTGCAGATGCCTGAGTATCACGCCACAGTGACGCTCAGACTCTGTGATTGTCACTGCAAGCAGACCTCTTCTGCATTCAATCGTACATGGATCCGACATATGCACCGAGGCGCCGATGGATTTCCAGGCTTCTGCAGTGGGGGCAACCATGATTGACTTCTTGTAGTGTTTCACAGCACCTTGGTTTGATCACAGGTGTTCGCTCACCTCATGCAACCGCCCCCTAGGCAAAACATGCCTTCTTTCTTATCAGTCTGACTGTTCTCTGCTACTCTTGATCGCGGGAGCACGACAGGTACAGCTGCAACTTCTCTTAGTCTTCCTCTGTAAGTCTCGAAAGTCTCGAAAATGTGGAGTGTATCAACGATCCGCTCTCGCGACTGCTTGCAACCGAGTAGGTTCTAATCGCAACCAACAGAGATTAAACTAGCCCTCTCCACACATATGCGGTCTTGAGATCTAATCGGCCACGAAAGATGTACACGCATCTTGCACAGCGACATTCAAGTGGAGTGGCTGTTCTCGGCATTAATCCGCTACCGGCTTTGGGTGGACAATCATCTGCAGGATCAGTTGTTGTGGCACTCTTGTCAACACTCCCTTGTCAATACTTTCGCTCTGCACTTGCCATCGGCTTTGGCCGTTGGCCGCAAAAATGTGTCCTTGGGGCCGACTCTGAGCCACTCGAAGGCCTCGAGCCAGACTCTCTTCTTCTTTCAGCACGCTCTTTCGTTGTTGGAGACCAAAGACCGATCTCAAGAACCTCCGAAGTATCAAGCGAAAACTCCCAGAAACTTCTCCTCTTGCTTAACGTGGCTTGATTTGCCAAGCTGTTCACAAGGGGGGGGTCAGAGCCAGTTAGCACAGCTTTCTTCGCCCAAGCACGCGCTGCCACTGCAGCATCGGCGAAGCCTTGCTCCTCAGTCACTGAGCCCTTCTACCAGAGTCTTGAATCAAACGCCGGGATAATCTTGGCAGCTCACCAGGCTTCTGTGCTCTAAATTCGACTTGAAGAAACGAACCTTCACTATAGCGTCAAAAGCTGCAACCGTCTTGGTAATATGGCTGTGTGGTGTGCAGTACACGAGACACATGAATCAAGGTCAAAGTCAGCGTCATGCGACTTTTCTCCCCAGTCTTGCGGTGGCGTAGCTTCAAGCTTCATTCTTTCTAATGGAAGCCTGTTAGACCCATGTTGGATGTGTGCAAAAACACATATCACGCATCATACCACATACGTGTCTGCCACGACGGCGGCTGCTGCTGCTGCTACTGCTACTACTACCACCACCACTACCACTGCCGGCTGCCACTGCCACTACCCCTTCCACTACCACAACTACCACTACTACGACGACGACTACTTAGTACTGCGGCTACCGCTACCGCAATCACGATCACCACCACCACCACCACGACTACTGCTGCTACTGCTACTGCTACTGCTCGTGCTACGGCTGGCACTACGGCTACGACTACCACTGCCACCGCCTCTACCACTATTCACTACCACGACGACAAGGACCGCCCAACTAAAGAACTAATGAACGAACTTACCAACAAACCAACTAAATAACTCATTCGCCCACCCATCCACCCACCCACCAACCAACCAGCCCATAGTTCACTAACCCACTAACTAAGTAAACGCTCAATCATTGACACATGGTCGACCAGCTAACTAACTGACTGATTGACTGACTGACAGACGTTCTTACTTCCTACCTACCTATCTGCCTGGAAGGCACTGCTGCTACTGCTGCTGCTGCGGCTGCTGCTTCTACTTCTACTTCTTCTACACTAGAAAAGCCACTAGAAGAAATGGGCGGAAGGAAAGAAGGACGGAGCCCCCAATGAAGGAAGTATGAACACATCACGAAAAGAGCCCGAATGCATTCCCTTCGACATGCATCCTCCGCCCTGAGGTGAAGGATTCTTCCGACCTCAGATTTGCACATGCGTCTTGTCCGACTATTTTCGTTCAGCGCGCGCGCGCGCGGGTGTGTGTCTGTGTGTGTGTAGTTTTAAAGCAGCCGAAGCACTCGAAGATGTAACACTGGATCTTCCATAGGCGGTGGCCCCGGCGTCGGCTGCACTGCAACCTCCGAAGCAGGGCAGGTGATCACAAGCTGACACCTAAACAACTGGTGCACACATCCACTCTCCAAATGCCTCAGGTGCCACCATGAACGAGAGTGCAGTCTCGAAGGCATCCAGCGCAGACTGGTAGCCAGCGCCTCGGTTGCTCTGTCGCTTACTTGCTTCGCCTCATGTGCTGACCAAGCTTCGGTGCAGCAACTGAAAACTACTCGAAACAAAAGGCCCATGCTGTTTACCCTCATAGTCTGATTCCGATGTGGGCATGGATCGGGCAAGCTATTCGTATGGGATAAGGCTCCACAAAACCTGTGCCATTTCGCTTATCGCAAGTTCCTAGAGTACGCAGCATTGAACGAATCGGGTCAGTCGTCCTGCCAGTGCTGAATATTGCTTAATCCTTACCTCCGTATACTCAATATCAATATAGAGCTGCCGGCAGATCGTGCGATGCGACTGCAGCCTCCCCCCACTTCGAAATGACTTCGCCGATCCAATGCGTGTCAGCCTGTTGGCCCGGCTGCAGCTCCAAGCTTGAAAATACGGTTCCAAGTCGGCCCAAGTTGTGAGGACCAGTGGAATACGCAGTGTGGCATCACTCGAATCTCCACATGCACGATCAAATGATCCTAGTATTATCAACTTGCTGGCCGGAGGGCTCTGAGCTTGAGCTTCCCTGGCGGCGCGGAAGCGGCACTCGGCCAGGAGCGCATGAGCTTCAGGGATACGGTCAGCTCCTGGTAGACTGGAAGGTGACGCAGGGCTTGGCGCTACAGTACTTGGGCACTGGCACGCCTCTGTTGGCAAAGAGGCTTGCCACCAGGGCCTCCGCACCAGACCAGTCCTGCAGACGAAAACGTCGACGAAGCGCAAACGTGCCTGCACTGACCATGGAGTGTGGAGAGACCACGGCCTTGGAAAGCATTGCTGCTTTCAGGAGCTGCAGCTGGCATCGCTCGCTTGCAGATGTGCTTGGGGACACGAAGCCATATGCCTGTCTCCAACTGGGCCGCGAAGGAGCAGAGATGAGCGGAGTCACAGCTTGAACCCAGCCTGGACGGCAACGGTGAGAAGAAAGCCCGCATGGGCGGGAAAACCGAAGTGCAGCATCAAGTCGACCAGCTCTAACGCCTTGGCCTTGGCATCTTCTGCACTTCATGGCGGTGGGGTACAACGTGCTTGAACAAGCACTGCAGGTCGGGACCCGGGCATCCTCGTTGTCCGGCAAGCGGCGCAACGACTTCGCGTCTGGAAAAACTCTTCGCTCGGTTGGAAGCCAAGCCTCGCTTGTGACAATACAACGCGTTCTAGACAACAGGGATGGCTGCCCGAACCGTCGGCCACAAAAAACGAAAGCATGTTAGCCGTGGATTACGTTACACCCAAGCCGTAACATCAAGACTTGTGCTGATGCCCAAAGGCCTCAGGATCTGAAGGCTTCTCTGCTGGCACCTGGAACGATGTCACAGTTGAAAACCGAAGATGCTGAACCTACCGCAGCTTCAATTTGATGGCCATCGGCAGCCTCAGGAACCTCGCCTCTGTTGATCTGCTCTTTCGCTACAAGTGCCTGGTCGGTAACGGCTTGGCTACGAAGTCAAACTGCTGAAGGCAGCATCCGCAGCTGTCGCAACAAACCTCACTGCAGGTGCCTCCAGCTCCGGAAAGCGAGGTCCACCTTGCAAACCCGTGTCGAGAGTGCCTCGGCACGTGTGCAGATTCTCAAGTCTTTCCTTCGCCTTTCGAGATCTTTTTGAGTGCCATGTTGCCAGTCCACCGACCTTTGGGGCAGCGCGCCAGCTCCAGGTACTTGGAAGCCTCAGGGCACGGAGCCTGTGCCCCTGAGCTGCGCGCTTTTTGGGCTGCGGCCTCCGCCGCCAGGCGGTCGCCTTGCTCTGCTAACAACGCGGCCTCCTCGCTCTCCGCACTCGCCGCCTTCCGTGTTTGGGTTGGTATAGCTACCCCAAAGGACCCCTGACAGCGCCGGCGGACAGCTTCTGAAGATGATCCGAGCCCTGCACTTGCGCCTGCACCGCATGGGCCTCGGCACGAGGTGGCGACCCATGCGGCCCAGAGTCGTGCTCTCATTTGAGCCTCCACCGCGCAGATCAAAAACAGGATGTACAAGGGCATCGGGTCAAATGCATGCCTGCCAGTGCCAGGGCCAAAGATCAATAGAACAGGTGCAACACGTGAGCCCGGCCAGGCCTGTCCGTGTAGCACTCCATCATGGCCAGTGCCGCTTCGAAGCGAGCAGTCCTGCCGACATGCAGAACAGCTGTTGCAAGCTAGAATCTGAACACTGCATTGCTGGAAAGCTCCTGACTTCCTCTCTATCCAACGAGCATGGGAGGCTCTGGTTTTGTAGCAGGCATGCCAGGAAGGACACCTGCTCGCACGGAGGCTTTCGACATCGAAGATCCTCGCAGTCTCATGTGGCAATCGCTTTTCAATCACCGGCGGCCTCTAAGAATTCCGGCCCTTCCTCGCCGGACCTCGCTGGCAAACGGCCACTAATGGGGTCTGTCGAAACAATTTACAAGCTTTCCTTGAAATATCTCGAACAAAACGAGTAGCATGCAGTCATCCACCAAATCGGCCGTCCGAAAACTCTAATGCTTTACAAACCAATAGCAGTGCGCATCCCACACGCTCGGCGGGCTTGCTGGAGACACAAGCTCGAACAGACCCACCCCAAACAGACCCTGCCTGCTTCCTGCTTCCTATGCTGCCGGGTGGCTTGAGCGAGATCGAGTATCGCAGCACTCGCTCAGCGTCGAGCTGGTTTTGGCCGCATCCTTGGGCTTCGTAGGGAGGCTGTGTTTGGGGATGAGGGCACTTGGAGGTTCATGGGTAGTTATAAGTGGGGTTATAGGTCCCCTAATATGGGTTGGAAGTACAGTTACCCTACTTATAACCCCACTTATAACTACCCATGAACCCTAAACCCTATAGAACCCTTAAAGGAACCCATATTAGGGGACTTATAACCCCACTTATAGCTACCCATGAACCTCCAAGGAGGGCGAGCTGAGGCTGACCGAAATCAGCTCGGGCCCCGGCGCATGAGGAAGCGAGCGAAGCCTCAGCTTCTCACTTCTGCCAAAAAGCCGCGAAAGCTTTTTAGAGAACTTTAGAGGCTTTAGAGCCTTTGGGGTCTTCAGAGTCTTTAGAGGCATTCCAGACGAAACCCTGTAACCAACGGCTGGTCCTGAAGCCAAGATGCTGCACCAGGCCTGGTCGGCCAGAAGAGTGCCGAAAGCTTTGGCAACAAAACGACTTCGAAGGAAACTGCATTCGGATCGTGTCTAAAGCCATCTACCTGCATAAGCTCGGATGCGATCTAGGTCTAGGCGCTTCCGCGTATAAGCTCTTACACATAGACAGCCTCGCCGTTCTCGACGTTGTGTTCCAGTGCCAACCACTCCTCGTACACCTCCCGAGCACCTCAGGGGCTTCTGCCTATCGGACTAAAGTGACTACAGCCCATAGGTCAAAGTCGTTAGTCCTGTACTTTGCTGCGCAAGGCACGCTGCACATCACCAACCAGTTCATTCTCAAGTATCAACCGCTTGAGCAGCTCGTCTTGCTTCTGGCTGTCCTGCGAATCGTGAAAAGCTGGGAGAACACAGGCGACATGAGCACCCTGCCTGCGCAGCATCCGCATCCTGCGCATTCTCCTGTTGAACCTGTGACTGTGGGCTTCGCCAGAGCTGCTCATCTCGCAGACGTCGGTGTCTTTCGACATCTGTGTTCAAGGCGCGCACGAGGTGTTTGAGGATGTAAACGCACAGTGAAGAGTATTTGGCATCGTTTTCGTTCCCATTCAATCCACAGGACGGGCCATTCTTGTTTTCGGCCCTCACAAGCCGGACGATAGAGGGGCGAAGCTTGCTCCCCAAGTCCTTGAATATGGCACCATCTTGCTGCAACCATTGGAGGAAGGCACCTCGGTTCACACCTTTGTGACCCAACACTGATTTTGCATTAGCGGCATTGGTGGTATCCATCTTCGCTTCTTCGAAGCCTTCTTCGTGACACCAACGAGCAAATTCAAAGGCCAGTCGTGCAATGACTTTGCTGGCTTCTTTCTCCAACTCGTCATTGACCGTGGGAGGTGGTCGTTTTTCTGGAGGTGGTGGAATGTATGGCTCGCCTGAAGGCTGCACAGCAGGACGCACGTCGCGTGGACAGAGTCGCATCAGAGGGCGGTCGAGGCGCACGACTCCCTTCACGTATGTCTCGCAAGCCCTGAAAGGCACCGATGCATACTCTTCACTGCCATAATCGCCAGCTGGAAGAGACCCAACCTGCGTAAGGAAGGCCCTGAACTCGAGCTCAGGACCTCTGCCAGCTTCGGGAGGTGCGAGTATCCGTCGCAAATCCAGGAATGCCTGTGCATGGTGCCACCTTGCCACTTTTGCCTGCGCAGCTTGAGCTTCAGGCAGTTCCTTGAAATCCACAGCGGCGTGTCCACTCAGTGCCGGAAACATGTACAGCCAGGTCCCCCCTGTCTGGCTGACGCTGATGTCTGAGGGATTCCGGCCTCGGTCATCTCCGAGAGTGTTGAAGAGGCGCTGCAGCCACTCCCTACCACGGTAGGCCATCACTTCACGGCCCTGGGACCACTCGACACGAGGGAGCGTCTCCTCTGCCTCGAGAAAATGCTCTGAGTGACTGTCGAAAAGTGCTTTGAATGTGTTGTGATCGATTCCGCCAAACCCAGACTCGATGAATGATCGGCAGGCGGCCAGCCGTCTCCAATGCTCGGCCGCGTTGACTGCTGGAAGGCATGAAAAGGCGTCGGCACCCAGTTTTCCTTCAACCGCCGCGTCCAAGACAAAGAACAATGCTTGCGCATCTGTCACTTCATCACTGCCATCCAAACGCTTGATGCCCGCCAGAAACGCTGGACAGCCGATGCTCACAGCAGAGGGCTCATCCAACAGTGCCTGCAAGGCGACGTGACCTGGACCGTTTGAAGAACTCAGAAAACCGTCGTCACCTTCGCCAAAGAGGAGCTTCTCCAGCGCTGACAGCGAGCTTGGGACCGACGTCAATACGAGGGATGCCAACGACTGTAGCGACCGAAATGCCTCGAAGCCCAAGGTCTCGACCACCTCTGCATCAGATTCTACAGTCTCCTGAAGGCTTGCGAAGGCAAAAACCTGTTGAAGTGCACCCTCGTCGGTATACCCCAGCTTCGTCGCTGCCGAAACGAAGGCTTCCCGTGTGATTGTCCCAGAGTTCTGGGTGTCCACCTGATGAAGCAGAGCCTCTACGGACCCAGCGGCGGAGAACAGCCATTTGCAAGCTTTTGAAGCAGCTTCCAAGTCTTTCAAGCGCTTGGTCACACCCAAAACTCGAAAGTCTTCTCGCGTGACATAGCCTGCTCGGCTGGAGTCCAATGCCACGAAGAAGGCTTCGACCTCCTCGGGCTCCCTTGTGACCCCCAGCTGCTCAAGGCCCAATGCGAAGCTTTGTCGCGTCAGGAAACCCTCGGCTTCTGCATCGATGCTTGAGAAAGCTGTCTCCAAGCTTCCGTGCTTCTCCAGAAGCAGGCCATGCAGATCTACAAGCTGCTCCGGTGTCGCTGGCACACTGATCTCCAACAACCGCAAGAAATCCTGAAGACCGATGCGTCCTCCTAGACCAGTCCGCGGTCGGCAAAGAAAGTTGAAAACTGCTGGACCGTCTTTTCCTGGAAAGCCAGCACGCCTGAGGCTCTCCTCGAACTCTTCCATGCCAATGTCGAAGGAGATGTCTGGCTCTTGGGTTGGGGAGGCTGGGGTCTCTTCTGCAGGCTCGGCCTCCTCGCCTTCTTGAGCCTTGCCTTCTTTGCCTTCGCCTTCTTCTGGCAAGTCCACGTGCGGCAGAACCAGCTGGCCGTCGTTGAAGTCACAGCCCAGCACACGCAAACTGTAGCGGAGGGGGTGAGACTCCAGGGGCCCTTCGGCGGTGCCCGGCTCCGGGAGTGGGCCACCGACATCAAGGAGCTTCTGTGGCAAATGGTACAAGCCCTCGAGGCGCACAGTGAGGATGGCCCAGTCGTGCAGATCTTCCGGGCACAGAATGCGTCCGATGGGGGCAGCTGTAGAGATCTTCAGCAACAGGCGTCCGCTCGGAGGCTCAGCGAAGCTTGGCGGCTCCTCGGGTTGCACGGCCTCCGCTGCATCCGCTGCATCCGCCTCAGGCGCTTCAGCCTTGGCGGCCTCTGCGGCGGCCACCGCGGCCGCCGCCGCTTCCTCGAACTCGGAGCGAAGCTCTTGGAGCAGCGAGTCCGACCACTTCAGCTCCACGTCGAGTTCCAGCAAGGCGGTGTCGTGAATCAACGCACTCAAGTCTACAACAGCTTCAGCTAGAGCAGCGGGCGCTGGCCCGTTGCGGAAAAGCTTCAGCCGCAAGGGCGCGCACAAACTGTCGAGGAGCTGCTGCCTCAGGGCATCCCACACGCAGCTCGTGCTGAGGGTTCAAGTTGTGGCTGACATCGTGAACAAGCCGATCCGGCCTCTCAGCATCGCTCTGGCACGGCTTCGAGATTCTGCACAATGCAGTCGGAGGGTCGATGGAGGCAGGGCGAGAATCCTCCTGAGTCCCCAAGGTTCGAGAGCTTGCAATTCGCCCCAAAAAAAGCCGCTAAAACTGAAGACTGCTCGCTCGCCTCTTTCTTCTTCTTGCCCGCAGCTGCCTCCGCCTGGCAAAACGACAACGAGGGCCAAAGGCCCTCGGCCGGTGAGGACTTGTTGCTTTGGTGAAGGTTGCGGTGCCTCAGCCTTGAGCCGCTTCGCCTCTGCAATCGCTTCGAGCGACTGGAAGAGAAACGGTCCAGGCTCAGCGGACTCCTCAGCGCATGTCAGCGCGTCGGCACACGAGACCTGTGGTGTGTTTTGACGGAGTGCAGTCCTCCACCTGTGCCTCGGAAGCATAATCCTGGCAGAAGGTAGCATGCTGCATGGATCATCCTGTCACGCACACGACGTGAACCCCACGAACCATTAACCCTTGCCGCCGTCCTCTTGCAAGCCCAAGCCAGCTATTTGGATGAAAGCCACTTCTGGCTTGGGCAGGCCCTGTGCTTGGGCAATCTCGATGTGGAAAACGATCCCCTGGCACAAGTACAGGCGTACATTGGCATACATGCTCGCAGCTGCCTGCAGTGCCAGAGAACCAGCCTGTTCCGGTGGCTTCAGTTCTTCATCCATCCTGTCTGAAGTAGGAATGACAATTGAACCCCAGGCCGGAAAACCATAACAGCACCCTGCTGCTCAGACTTTGATCGCTTCCGGCTATTGGAAGGCAAGAAATGATGCGAAGGATCAGTGTCCTGGTAGAGAACGCTTCTCGGCAGCTATCTTGCACCCAGCATTCGCCTCCAACCGTAAAGGGGCGGAACAGGTTTTTCCAAGGGTTTCTGCTTCATGATGACCATCTATCACGCTGCGGGTACACTGCCACATCATAGCAACTCCCTCTGAAGCCCACCCCCTAAACCCTGAACCCCAAAACCAGCATGCAGCATTGCCCGACCATGCCCTGCCAAGCAACACCCTCATCGCCAGGCAGCCAAGTCACAAAGCGCGACTCCAACTTGCCCCAACTAATATGGGGGCCTTTATAATTAGAATAGGGTTTAGGGTGTATATTCTACCATAATTCTAATAACGGCCCCCCCCAAAATAGTATTGGTACTGATCTCGGCCCCCTATATTTCTGTCTCCAAGGCTTCCCTTGAGCCTGGAAGCTGCTCCAAGGAACGATCTCTTCAGGCTACCCGGCACGTCTAGAAAATGTCCAGGGCACCTCTGAAAAATCACCGTGCTCTTTTTTGCCTCCTACTTAGGGTTTAGGGGTTCAGGGTTTAGGGTTTAGGGCTTAGGGTCCTAATAACCCTTTTTACACAGGCTTGATTGGAGCTCGCCCGGTCCTAATAACCCTTTTTGCAGCGGCCTTCTCAGATCTCGACCGGACTGATAGCCCACAGCAGTGACTTCAGATCATGCTCTGCTCCTAATAACCCTTTTTGCTGCAGGCTTGCAAGCAAGAACGCACCCTAAACCCTAAACTCCTCCCCCAAGGCATTGAGCACCAATCGCAGGGGATTGGCGGAAATCGGAGTCGAGCACCCAGACAGTAGGCCTCTAGCACAACGACCAAAACGGCCACTGACGGTTTTGCTGAAGGTGTACAAAGGCAGAAAGGCCGGGGGCGACACTGGGCCCACTGTCAAATTCGTAGCCGTTTCTTGTGAACCTCTAGTCCAAGCATTGCTTTCCGGCGCCGACCGGTGCTACAGTAGTCTCAGAACCGGACGCGTGTGCTACCTTGCAGCTGTGCTGACAGCTGGAGAGGATGCAAGTTATGCACTCTCTGTTGACATGCCCTAGTGACGGTTAACCTCTTGCGGTCAACTCAGCAGTGTAAGCCGGCACGAAAAAGAACAACGGCCAGAGTGGAATCACAACGTTTGCCAGAACATGCATCTTTGGTTTGGCACGGCTTTTCGGCACGCTCGGACCAGCTCGGCCATGTTAAGTTGCCGCACCTCTCTACGAGAACCTGCATAATCGCTTCACCATACTCACTTCTGTCAATGCTTGGTCTAGCTAGCAGTGAGAGTGAAGCTAAAGCGGCGACCCCGCCGGGTACGTTGTGGGACTCGCAGACCAAGACCTCGCGCCCAGCGCGTGCCTAAGTCACAGATGCATACCAACACAGCGCGGTAGCTGCTGATAGCGTGTAGGCCTGGGCTCCACACCAGCATGCCAGCACATGCCAGACCACCAAATCCAGATCCTTTATCATCTGCCACTCTGATCGTCTGCAACATGCTACCATACGCTACCCATGCACTGGCTCGTAGATCTCTAGCTCTGCGGCTGCTCATTGGTTTCACTCCAGCAAGATCCAGCAAAGCTTCAATCTGGCACCGGGGCCTATGACAACGACGTCCACTTCGCCATCCTTGGATGCTTACATATGGGCAGTTCTCTAAATTAGGGTCCCTTTTTTTTAGATCCCCAATATAGTACGGCACCCTTATAAAAAGGGCCCTAAAAGGGACCCTAATTTAGAGAACTACCCATATGCTTACCCCTAAATTGACAGCTTTGTGCACGCCCCCAAGAAAGGGCCAACTGGTTCAAAGCGAGCTGTTGTTAGATTTCGATTGTGTTGCCGCATCTTCCGGTGCATCGGGAGCACAAGAAGAAATGGTCTCTCTATAGAAGGCATATCGGCATCTTTGAACACTCGAGGACAAAACGAATACTCGGGGTTTCTCGGGATCGTACCCTCTTGCTGCTGGCAGTGGTGTTGTGGCAGCGTTGTCCGAGCCTGGCTATGGAGCAGGGCAGGGATGTCCTCATGGCACTTCGATTTGGCAGTCCCTTGGGCAGCCTCTGCCTTGCTCGCAGTGCCCAAAGGGCGCAGAGGGGCACCTGCTGTTGAATCCCGATGCTTTCAATATGTGGCAGGGACTCGGACTTGATTGAGCCGCTGAGCTTCCGACGCTGAAGCCACTGACCCTTGATCTCAAGGAGATAGTTCCTGCTATGTGCCAACCACAAATGCCATGGTAAGCCAGAATATGCCTCAAAGGCTGGACTTGTCGCGGACCGTAGTGCATTTTCACACAGGCACGTCGTCACCAATCTCCCCACAGGGATCGTTGGCGGAAGCGATTGCTTCCACCCAAGCTTTCAAAGCAGAAGCATCACTGACGCGCAGCACAAGCTTCTTCACATGAAAGGCCTGGAAGCCTGTCAGAAAATGTCAGAAAGGTCTCCCAGATTGAAGCGGAGTCGATCGAAGGGTCGGGCAAACTTAGAATCAATCAACCAAGCTGCGGCCGTCTCGCAACAAGACCACCAGCTGCAGCCCACCCAGTCCACTCTTCGGACTGGCAGCGGCCGTCTCCTTCAACAAGGGATACCATAAACATTCAGACAGACTGCGTGCATTGTCATTGGGTCCGAATCTGCGCCATGTTCGCACAGTGTGAACGTAAGCCTGCCCAATCGCAAGCGGTTTAAAAAGTAATCTGTCTGGTCCAGGTACTGTAAGGGCCAGGCCGTGGAGGATCAACAGCCTTGGTTGAAGCTCCAGGCTTATGAAATCGATGTTCTTCGATTCGATCGATTTGGGAGATGCGAGCCATCTACTGCTTTCCATGCCACCACTAAGCAAGATTACGTGCCGAGCGGCTGCAAGTTTTGCATGCTTCGTGTGCAGGAATGCAAACGGGTTCAGCCCAGGTCCAGCTTCCATCTCGAAGAACAACATCGGCCCACAAAGTGACAGCCACACCTTCAGCGTGCCCAAGTTTGCAATGATGGGGGGTGGCCGGATGATGTCGGATAAAAACAATCAACCCGCCCGCGGCATTCCTTCCGTCGCTGCATTTTGCCTAGAACAGATTCGTGAGATTCGTGCCTGCATTTGCTTTCTGTGTTTCCGCATGCTCCCCACAGTCCCGACAGTTGACAACTGCAATTTAAGACTTCGCACAGCGATCTGACTCAAGTCCCCCGCGGCTTCGGAGTGGGCGTCCTGAGAGCACTGAGAAGAAGAACATGCAAATCTTAGACGAGACTTAATTCCTCCGGGGCACGAGAATTCCTTGGGCCTTCGCCTGAGCCCGACTGAGAGCGGTCAGGCGATGAAGCCAAGGCATGCCAGGATCTGAGGGCATCGCGACAGGGGAGCCCCCCGTAGACTGGTCCAGGTTAGACTGCATGCGGGCGGATGCTGTGGACTCACCTGGGCTCTGTGCTTGCTTGCTCTCGGTCAAGAGCCCTCTCTCTCCCTCTCCCTCTCCCTCTCTCGCCCAGGCAATGCGGTCGCCCGTGCGTTTCTGTTTATCACTCTCTCTTCCGCTCCCACCCCGCTCAAGCTGGATTTCCTGGCTGCTTTGTTGCTGAGTGGCAAGTCATTCCAGCGATTTGCATGCACTCCTTGGGATCAGCCGAGACTGCTCGTGACACAGGAATGCTTTGCATGCTACTGCTTGCACAAACTAACACATGCCATCTTCATTCAAGCAGTTGGGTCAGCGAAAATTACACATCGCACCTACATAGTGGATTTCGTGCTCCGCTTGTTCTCATTATTCGGGCTTCCGGGCTTGACCTGGCAACGCTATTTGGATACATCTCTTTGCATGCGCTTCGAACTTCTGCCGTTTACAACGCGACTGGCCCTTCCTTGGTACAGATGTTCCGAACATGTCCATAAGTGTGAAGATTCGGAGCGTGGGTTGGAGATCATTTGCGGATCGATCGTTGTCACGAATCGCGAACAAAGCCGTCCAAGATGCAAACAAAGCGGCAGAAACACGTAAATGCCTGAGACCTAGGCAAAGATGCCTGCTGGGTGAGTACTGCACTGACTCGCCGGAACATGCTGAGATCTGGGGGTTTCCGAAAATAGGGGACCCTAATATAGTACCCGAAATAGTAGGATCCTTATTATAAGGAGCCCAAAATAAGATACCCCTTATATTCGGAAACTCTCATCTTGGCCCCCAACATGAGGAAACTTCGGCTCTGCAAGTCGCTTCTATGGAGAGGACCAGAGCAGTGGTCGCTGCGCAGATCAGTCAGCTGAACCAACATACTGTTGATGGACAAAACAAAGGAAGACCTTATATACCTAAACTATGGGATTTATGGTACTATACTATATTTGGGTCATGCAGGATCTTGTCCATCAACAGTAGGGTGTTGGTAAATAGGGTTTAGGGTTTCAGCACTCACTCTCGGACTTGCCTAGGCGAGTGCTTAGGTTGAGGGCACAACCACCCTGACATGCGACATTTGCTGCGCCTCTTCGACATTATGCACAGCGCCTCTGGGGCGCCGACACGACCTTCCCTTATCCGCCATGTGTACGCGCATAAAATGTGTTACGTTCGTCTGATGAGTCGAATGAGACAGGAATTTGAGGGGTATACTATACAAGGGAGATCCTTTATGAGCGTGTTACGCCTTTCTTGCTTCGGCTCATGCACATTTGGTGCACCAATCGTATGTCTGTGGAGTACTCACGGTCTACGCCTGCACCGCTGCAAAAACGCCCTCCTGCAAGCGAGTGTCGACAAAGCTGACTGCCCGAAAGCGAGGGACGCCAGGAAGGGCTGGCAGGCCATCTGCGAACACTTGCCTCAGGTTCTTGCTGAGCCCGCTTGCCAAGACAAGGCGTAATCTGCTTTTTGGCGAGCTGCACCCAGCCGGTGGCAGAGGCGACGGCAAGCTCACACAGGTCGAAATTACCTGTGGGATGAGAAAGAAAAATAATTCTGCTTCCATGCAGCCACTTCCACTTTCCAGCCCACTTGCTACATATTGCAGCCGGCACACCAGCGCTTGTGACTGGCCTGAAGCTGACAATTGGTGGTGTATCGGAGGATGGAATGCACTTGCATGCGGTGTGTGGCTAGCAGCTAAGCATGCTCCCGGCTAAGTAGCTTCGTCTCACTGTCCAAATCCAGTGAGAGCTCTTCCAAGGGAGCTCTTGACACAGCTCTGTAGATGGGCTCCAGCACCCAATCTGGGATGTCTTCCTGCACAGTGTCACTCATGTATCGCCTCCCCTGCCCTTGTAACTATGACAATGGCCCAACACTCCTTCGTGCCACTTCCTGAACACGGTAGCAAAGTACATGGCAGGCAGCTGCACACGATGCGCACATGTGTAACATGCCAAATCTGGCAAGAAGCGGTTCAGCGCAACCCATGCATCGAAGTCCAACTTCTGTGAAGGAGGTAATGGAGCATGCAGGTTCCAATGGAGCATCACCTCATGACTAGTGGCTGTATTTAAAAGGTCAGGGCTGACGGCAAGTGGGTAGTGGCAAGCCTGTTCAGTTTTATTCCACCCAACCCGACCAGGCAGTTTAGGCCACGATGGATGACCAAGACACTGTCGAGAAGAAGAGCTGGTGCAAACTGTTGATAGATGGAAGCATCCTCAAAGATCTCTCCGGTCCAGACAAATCGCGGTCTTCTCAACCGGGTGCAGGCAAGCCACGCTTTGAGGTTTGTACCGCGAAGCTCATCCGCAACAACATCCATAGCCATGTCAATCGATTCCTCGATGAGGTCATCCTGCACACAGACTTCGGACGTCGACCGCGGCAAACCGAATCCCCGATGACGCTTCCTGGCTCTTGGAAGGGCTGTTGGCTTTGTCTGGCTTATCCTTGTCGGCAAGGACAAGAGGCATGACGAGGCCAGAACGCCTTCATGGTCGCATTCTCGCCTTTTTTTTGCTGAGCTTTGCAGCGCGCAGTTGTTGACGCCACCACACCTGCCAGCTACGGTCAAGCTCTGATGCTCGTAAGAAGCCGGCGCGGCTGCCTCGGAGAGACTGCCAAGCAGGCGATTCATCTTCTGTAGATCTGGTGGCACTTTGAGGCCCGTGAGGCCTGCGAGCACGGCATCTAGCTCGAGCCACGGTATACGACAGGTATTACGTCGTACCGTGCGGTACCTGTTCGCAGCGCAGATACTACACCAGTGCTTGTCAAGCAAACCTTGGATGCGCAGCTCGTCTCACAACTGCGTCGTCAGCAAGATGAAAAGAGACCGAAATAGGTGTAGTGAAGTGCCATGTTGCAGAGTTCAAGAACTCCATGCGGAGGATCTTGGACAGTGAGAAGTCCTGGTAGCCGCACTGAGCTCAAGCAGCAGAACTTTAAGAGGCCAAACTAAATTGTGTCTCCTCGCCCAGGAAGGTTCCGATTTGAAGGTGGCTGAGGATGGTGGTGCGCATGAAACCCACCAGGTCGATTGGATAGTCTCTGACAGAGCCAGTGACGACCAGGAAAGCCTCGGCGACTGGGCAGTCGCCGAGTGGCTGGGCAGTTCTCCAAGTTGGCCAGGGAGCAAGACCCCTACCGGGACTCGACTCAAAGATCTGGCAGCCAAGATAGGCACA
Organism: Symbiodinium sp. CCMP2456; assembly: GCA_905221635.1. NCBI lineage: Eukaryota > Dinophyceae > Suessiales > Symbiodiniaceae > Symbiodinium > Symbiodinium sp. CCMP2456. Next base: position 38,952 of record CAJNDV010037529.1, on the reverse strand, counting down.
GAGCTCGGCAAGCCTCAACAGCTTCAGCCGAGCCCGGGCGGCAGTGAGAAACACATTACGCCAAGTATCTCGAGCTCAATATCGTCCTCCACAAAAAGCGGAGCTCGTGGCACGAAGAAAGGCTCGAACCCTTAGAAGCAACGACACGGCAAACGCAAGCAAAACCTTGTATATGTCACGGTGTCTCACGGAAGCTCATGGGGTGGCATCGAGACAGCCGCTTCCCGGCAAGCTAGGAATCCGGGCAGGAGCAACAGCATTGTGATTTCGGTGGCTGGGTTTCCCGCGACTGTGATTTTGTTATGAATGGGACTTGCGCATTCTGTTTGTGACATGGTTCCTGTCGCGGTGCTGCGATTGGCTTTGACTGGGCTCCAGAGAACCGCATTTCGATGACCCCTAGAGTCTGCCGGAGCTCAGCTCAGAGCTAGGGCCGCGGCGGATCTCCCTTGAAGGTGATGCCACAGAGCGCGATAGAACCGTGCCTTCGAGTCCCCAGGATTTCCAGCAACCCGAAACCCTAAGCCCTAAACCCTAAAACCCTAAACCCTGAACCAGCACAGGGCAGCCTTCCACCTGCAGAGACTGCAGGGTAAGCTCCTGATTCGCCTGGCTGAAGGCCCTGGCGAAAGCAGACACTTTCCCTCCAACATCTGCAGCTCTCCGGGCCTGTCGTCCAGGAAGTCAAGACCTCACGCTTCAAGCCAAAGCGAAGCAAAATCCTCCTCCTCCTCCTCCTCCTCCGCCTGCCTCCTCCTGCCTCCTCCTGCCTCCCCTCTCCCTTGCCCTGCCAGTCTGTCCGAGAAGCCCATGGCCATGTCAGAAGTTGCCTTCATCTCCTTCTGCAGAAGTCGCCGCGTGGAGACATCCTTAGCTCCGATGCACTGATTCGAACCGTTCTGGTGATGCTGCTGGGTCCGCACCTTGACAGCAGGAAGTAACCTTTGAAGTTTCAGCTATTGCTGGAAGGGCTCGGAGCAAAGATCCACGGCAAACTGGCCCTTGTTGCTCCGTGCCAGAGTGTTGGCCCCATTTCTGAGGAGGACCTTGCCAGCAGCCGACACACCTCTCACTGTTGAGATGCTGTGTGTGCAAGAGTCCATACCGCTAAGTGTTCGACTCTGACTACATCCTGCCGTCCCATGAACGCCGCCACATGCAATGGGGTCCATCCTGCCTCTGCACAATAAGCTCCCACATGTCTTTGGCTTAAAGGGCCCCTCTGCTCTCAAGCTGCTCCTAAGGGTCCTCGTCGGTTGACTGAAGGCCTCCGTTGCCTGTGGCTGTGGCCTTTTCCTCCTCGCCATGTTTCGCCTCCTAGGCTCGACTCATCACGAGTGCATGCTCATTATAATATTTTAATCACAATAATATAATAACAATAACAATAACAATAAATAATAAGAAGAATAATCCCTCCTTCAGGCTCTTCCAAACCTTTTCTGGTACGTGACTCTGGACCATAAGCCCATAAGCGACAAGCTGCTTCTGTCTCTGGCTGTCCCCAGCCGTTCTCGCTCGCATCCATGCAGATCGGGCCCGCACCTGCCAGACAGGGCCAGAGCTTCTGAGAGAAACCGTACTTTCCGTGAGATGTGACTGGCCTGGCTCTTCATCCAGAAGAACTAAGACTTCGACGATGCTGCAGGAGCCACTTCGGCAAGCAGCATGTAGACAGGTTGTGCCCTTCTGGTCCTGAAAGGAAGAAAATCCGAAGCAACGGACACATTGTCTGTTTTACTGTGCAGTCGGGCAGCAGTCACGCGACGGTTGGCTCCCAGGACCAGGAGCCAACGAACACCGGCTAAGTTGGTTGAAGCACCTGGGACGAGCGGTCTGGGGAGCAGCCAGGTTCCGCGAGTAAGCACTAGGTGCCGCACAGAACTGCAATAAGTTACGGTCAATGACATTGAGACCTTGCACGATGGGAGCATTGCACATGATATATCTTAGGTTATCTTAGTCATGCTTGATGTCCAGCCTTCCAACGTGTCTGGAAACACAGCGCCAGAAGGTTCGGGCTCCTTGAATGCAGCTTCGCTATAGCTACTCTAGGTTTGCAAGCCGGCTTCCATCCTCGATGATGCTTTCCAGGGACTGCGATATCGTCAGCTGCGAGCACTGCCTGTTGAACCAAGCGGTGTGGCGGAAAGCTGCCAAGAACGGCCCTTGCAGACGAGAGGCCCTCCGCACTTGCTCCTCTCGCCTGACCACGGCCACGGCGGCACGGCCCGAGAATGTCACCGTGGAGCTGAGCTCCGTGCCACAGAGGGCCTGGGCACTGCCCATGCCGGACCTGCTCGGTGGGCCGTTCTGACAGCGCTAACACGGTTCGAGGCCGCCTGAGGGCCTAGCCTGCAGAAGGAGAACGCTTGGCCATGGGAGCTCTCATGGCTCTTCGGCTCTCAAGGCGGCTCTATGAACCCATGGCTTGACCCTGCTTCACGGTGTTATGCCCGGGCCATCCGTTAGCACCCAGTGTTAAGAGCTTCGCCTACGCCACTTGCAAGACCGTCCCCAGGCCCACAATCATCTCTCCAAGCCATGACGCTCGAGCAGGGAGGCAGGAGGAGTCCTTGAACAAGACAAACCTAAACTATTCAGTCCCAAGCCGCTGCATCTCTCACTGTGATGAAAAACATAGGAAGTGGTGGAAAGCGCATCCGGCTAACTACTATACTGGCCGCTCGCCTTTTCTGGAAGTGGTACGAGGTCTTGTGCGGGAAGGACCAGAAGGGACCACCGAGCCCTTGGCAGTCACCAGGCTGATCAGAAGCACAAGCTACTGGCTGGTTGAAGTCATTCAAACATGAGGGTTTCTCCGAAAATAGGGGACCCTAATATAGCACCTGGAATAGTAGGATCCTCGTTGCAAGGACACCCAAATAAGGTACCAATTCTTTACGGAAACTCCCACATCTGCGGCCCCGGCTCTGCTTGTGCTCGGGACGGAGACGAAGCACTCCATGGCTTTTCCGCGCGGGTTCACGAACTGTGGTGGCTTTTGTTGGCATTTACAGGGTTTGCTTCGGTGATGTTAACGGCCAGGCAGCATTTGGAAGGTGTGTGTGTATATATATATATATATATATTTATTTATTTATTTATATTTATATTTATATTTATGTTTATGTTTATGTTTATATTTATATTTATATTTATATTTATATTTATATATTCTTTTTCAAGTTCATCATTCAGCCTGAGAGTTTGTTTGTCGCTGCCGCCAAGACTATGCTGCGCATGCGGAAGGAGAGGGTTCAAGACCGCACTGCAGAGAGACATGTTTCACAGGCATGGGGCGGAGCAGGCCGGCACCCGTACAAGCATGTGGGTAGTTCTCTAAATTAGGGTCCCTTTGGGGGTCCCAGATATAGTAAGAACTACCCATGTGTGAGCAGCACACACTGGAGACGGATACGTAGTAGCATAACCGAGACCTTTCGGGCATGCTGAAAGATGCCGCAATGTTGGCCTGGCCTTGGTTTTATGTTGCATTGTGATCCTTCGGCACTGGAATCTCTGTCTTCCGCCGTGCTTGGGTCGTTGGTGCAGTGAGTCCTCGGAAGACTTGACGGCTCATTATGAGTTGTTATGCCCAGACCCTGCCATGTATGCGATGTTCACGGACGGCCGACAGAGTCGCATGCGGTGGGAGCTGCTGTTTCATCACCGGCATGTGATAGGAGCATGTGCTCCGCAGCTACAAGATGCTTGCAAAAATCCCTTTTGGTTGGAGCCAAAAAATATAAAAGCTATGTAGACCACTGCTTCAGCAAGTTAGAATGTCGGTTTGGCATTCTGAAGACTTGGACTCAGCACTTTCTGACAGCAAAACGGCTCTGGTTTGCTGGCATCAATGCTGTTCTTGCCGCAAGCGGCCGAATAAGGTGCGCGGGGAAGCCGAAAGAAACTTTCAGAGCTGAACAGGTCCTTTCTTGCCGTCGGACAGGATTTTGGACATGATTGGTAGGTTTGTCTTTTTGCCTTTTTGAATGCTTGTCCCATCTAGCGACAGATTGCAAAGTTCAAAGCGTTAGAGATGCTGCGGTGCGATGGCTGCTTATGAGCGGAAGCAGGCCCTGAGTTCCGCTCGGTGAAAATGTTGGTTAGTCTTGCTTGTTTACCACGGAAACAGAGTATGTCATGTCATGTAGAATCGCCCCAGTTCCCGAACCCGCTTGCATGGTTTTAAGATCCAATCAGTTCCATCCACCATCGAGTCGGCTCCCCCATACCGCATTTTCTGGTGCATTCTGAACTGGAGACCGACGAGTTGATCATATAATTAGTGACCCTGCACAAAGGAGCTTTCGATTGTGCCGTGCATCTCGATTGTATCTAACCTGCGCGACATGATTCCATATGCTGAATCACGGCGGGGTTGGAGGTGCGCTTTGTTTTAGCCGCCAGCCCCCAATGCGGGATGCAAAGTCACCGTGGCTATGTACAGCAAGGAAGTGCCCTCACATTTTCAAGAGCACCTGACCCCTTGGACCACACTACACATCATGCCTGTCAGCGAAGCCATCTGCAAGCTTTCGTATCTGCCCAGTTCTTGCGATGTCTTGTTCCATACATGAGTACAGCGCCAAGCGAGCTGACATCGGCATGATCTGCGGACAATGCACAGCGATTTGTTGACTCGAAACACGGAGAAAGTCTCAGAGAATCCCCCGCAAGATCTCCAGACCTCTTGAACATGAAATGGTCCACTGCAAAACCCAGGGGGTTGGAGAAAAAACATCGGGCACTGACTTGCATTGTGCGAAATGTTCGGCCTGAGCTCTGTGGATGCCATCCTTTCCTTTCATACTGACTTGAGATGCACACTGAGATCTCAACAGCATTGCCCTGCAGACCTGAGGCGATGCACCTGGCAGTGGTGAGAAATGGCGTCAACTGGCCTCACAGCTACCGGGAGCCCTTGAGTCCCTGATCCCAGCCTTGTTTCAACAGGAAGCGAATCATCTCGGGAGCCCCAAGGGCGGCGGCAAGCCTCTGCGAATCGACGCACGAAGCATTGGAGGTGCAAGGCAAAGTCGTCTCACTGCAAGCCTGTGCTACGAGAACCTGCGCTGGTCGCCGATGCATTCTTGGGCACCGCGCATTAAGGGCGTTGCTCCTTCCGAATCACTGGCATTCGCCTGGACAAACGGCACAAACCGAAGCAGGGATCCGCACTTTGCATGCACGAGCGACAGACGGTTTTCGTCTCCAGTTGTGGTTTTCCGTGGAGAAATGCAGGGCCTGCAGCCTTCTGACTAGAGACCCCAACCGCAGAGACCATACTCAACTCAAGGTATGCCGGCTTGTTTTCGAGGTTGTTGGCTTGACGCTACAGAAGCCCTGGTTGTCTCCTCTGCACGCCACTTCAGCAGCTCCGCCGCATCTCGAACCTGACAGCCCGCGGGTCGCAGGGCTCCGACTGAGAGTTCGAATGCACATCTAGGATTCGGGCAGCAGTGTCCCCGCACGCAGCAGCATGGTGGAGGGCCGACCTCGGAGATACGAAAGCACGAGGACTAACAAAGGCAAGCCGCAGTCCCGGCCGGCTCGTGGCGTCTCGGAAATGCAGATCCTGAGCCGCGGCTGCAAGGCCATGGACGCTTTCGTGGCGAAAAAGACACTTCCAGCTTCCGAGATGACGACAGCTTTGGCAATGATCAGTTGGCGAACCTCAATCGAGCACAGTCGCCTGGCGAGGCATCAAGCCTGGCATTCCAGATGCTTAGATGGCGTCCACTTCAGAAGCTCCGACTCTCACCGCGCACATCAAAGGAGTCCTTTGTCACACGCCAGGTGGGGCCGAAGCTCGACTTGTCATAGTTATTCCAACAAACGCACCAAGTTTCCGGCAAGCCAGAACCAGACCTCGGCAAGTTCAGCGAAGCCGAAACCACTTATAAAGTCAGGTTTGAGCAGCTGGCTCTGCATCATTGACAGATGCCTGGAAGCTGAGGAGCAGCCTTCGTGCACTTCAATCGAAGCACCGGCTCACATATGACGGTGAGGATTTGCTGGCAGCACGAATTTCAGGCAGAGATCTCGGCGTTCTGCACAAAAGACATCATCAGCTAAGTGCGCAGTGCCTGTGTACGATTAAACAAGTAGATGGCTGAGCAACCAAACACCGTCACCTGCTGCATCAAATTTCCAATTGGAGGACTCCAGTGAACTGCAGCAGCCAAACGGATGCATTGATTACCGGTTACTCGTACTGGCTAGGTTTTGCTGCTGGCAAGTTTTGTGATTACTGACTCTGCCTGAAGCAAGCACAAGGGAAGGGCCCCGGAGGTTGCAAGTCCTCCCCACAGCAGCTGTTCGAGTGTTGAACAAAGGGCTCAGCCTGCACCCAAATAGGATAAAACGTAAGACGGAGCCCCTTTGTTCTCGCTCTCTTGCATCCCCTGCTTTTTGTCTTTGGAGAACGCTGGGGTCTGCAGCTGGCGGCGCTGGTGGCCCTCCCCGGTCCCGCCAACATGCGAGGCGGAAGACATCTGTATCCTGTTTCTGGGGTGGCCTTCGTCAGGGTGCATCTGCCTGGTGGTCCTTTCTCACCTCTCAGAACAGTATGGAGCGCAATGGGCCGAAGTCTTGCCGTTTACAGATCCCCTCTCTTGGTTGAAGGCTCCCCATCCACCGCCATCGATGCTGGACGTTCATCCGCTCCTTCCTCGAGCCCAGCGGCGAATCGGCGAGCCCACTTTGTAGGCTTTTGGAACCCACCCAAGCAGGGGCTGAGGCCCTGCAGCATACATCTGACCATTTAATCGACAGACTTGCGAACGCTCGCCACACGTACTGCAACACCTTTGCTGGGAACTCAGGAAGCAGTTTGGTTGGTTGGCTGGGTCCCTGACCTGCACAGTTCCAAGTCACCCGCGGATGCTGCAATGTGTAAGGCCGTCCTCGGTACACAGCAAAGACACATGAATGAAGACTGTCTCGGAATCTGCAGCTGTTGACACCAAAACACAGAGCTACCAGTATCGAGCTTCAACGACAGTGACAGTGTCAACTACGAGCATCTGACTCGCCGCGGCTGTTCAACAGGCTTGCCGCTGCTGGAAAGTCTGGATCCCATTCTTAGCACACCACGATCCAGTCCAGTTTGCTTGGCACTGCAGAAGACCGAGCCCAAAACCCTCCATGGCTTGCAGGCAGACCTGTGCAAAGGCTTAGCCCTGCTTCGCTGGCTTTTGCTTCAAACTGCTGAAGCTAGACTTGCAGCTCGGAATGTGCCAAACTTGAACATGCCAGCCTCTGCTGTCACTAGTCGCGCTTCCAGGTAGCCGGTAGGACCTCGCGACCATGGAAACAACTTGCATGCTGCTCTGGCTCGGAAGAGCTGTACTCAGTCCGGCACGTTGCCAGGACTTCGAGACCTCCAGAGCAAATCGTCCATGCTTGAAAAAACACCTAACCTGACCTAACCTAGTCGGGCTGAGACTTTGGGCACTTAGTAAGGCCGCGGCCGCAAGTTCGGAGGCAGGAATGGTGCTTGCCGGAGCTGATATGTCCATGTCCATACTCAGTGGCTCAGGGCCTTAAAGACATTGTGAAGGCCAGCAACGCAGCATCACAACTCGAGTACGTTGGAGTAAGGTCAGAGCCACCAGACCTTGAAACTCTAAAGACGTTGCTGCTTGCAAGATTTCGAAGTTACAATGTCAAGAGTCTGGCCACCAGCTTGCACGCCGCAAAGTTGCCACCATTGCGGGGACCTGGCTGCATCTGCTCGAGCTACACAGGTCCGTTCTGGTTGCAATGCGGCAGATCGATGGTTCGGACTTTGAATAGCGGCGTTCGATTTGCCTGGAACCGTGTGGGCGTTCTCTGTATATTGAATAGAGAATAACCCCCAAGACCGCCACCGACCGTTTCCGGCTCTGTCAAACTGTGGGCTGCCGGTGTAGATTTGGAATTTCCGTGCAGTCTTTGCATTGGTCGGTCTGGCATCACATCTTGGAAGCCGTGCGACCTTCACGTTCGCTTCAAAACGAAATCCCTTCAGAAAGCACTGGTCTTGCTTCTTTTCGGCGTCTGCATGAGATATGGGTGGGCGGGTGGGCGGGCAGGCCGGCGACGGGCGGGCGGACGGGCGGGCGGGGCGGGTGCGTGGTGGCATATTTGGACAGCAAAAGCACTTTGCGCACTGGGCCTGGTTCTCGGAAAGGTCGCCAAGCCTGGGAAGGCCCAAAAGGCCACACGGAGGTCTCTGACATTCTCTGCCGAACCTTGGGTCAGCCCGCGCGGAAAGCAGCAGCCTGAGGAGACTGCCGGGTCGAATGTTCCAACGGGTGCTCACAACCGCCTGGTTATAGCAAGGGCCCCATTGCCACAGGCCAAGTGCAACGGCGTCCTTGGAGCCGACACAGGTTGCTCAACAGAACTGTGTGACCGTGTCCGAGAACCACACTGCCCCTTGAGGTTCTGTGCGTCGAAGAAGGCTCCTTCACCTGGCAGTTCCACACGGATGCGCAGCTCTCTGGGAAGAGACTAGACTCAACTCCAGCATTCAAGACAAAGGCGGTGCCACGCAGCAGCCTCGGGAAAGGAAGATGGCAAGCGAACTGCTTGCCGCATGTTCCGTTTGTCTCGCTTCGACCAAAACTTAGCCCTCTCACAGCCCGCTGCACCACTTGATTACACGTTGCCCTACGGACAATGCGAGCACTCTCCATGTCCAGATTCTTTGTTGCCGCGACAGCGAGTCAGCAACAGAGTCGTCTGTCAGTCCTCAGGCAGTTCTTTGGCCTGCATCCGGATGTACTCTCTTGCACCTGCTCGTGCTGGAGTCTGCTAGGGCACCTCTGACGACACTGTTTCTCTTCAGGCCGACCAGGCTGGTGGAGCGAAGTTTTCGCCAAACGCCCAGATTGCCGTCAAAACGCGGCTCAGGCGAGACTCATGACTTACGGCGCTTGCGCTACATGGTTCATTCCCTTCGCGCCCTGGCTCACTCAGATTCTCGCGGCAACAACACACCAGCTCGGAATCCTTGCCCGGCGACACTGAAGGATCAACAATCATCTTGCTGTGAGAAGCCTGGGGAGACCACCCTGGAGTCGACTTCCCACCGAACGTGTAAAAGGCTTCACCTGCAGACAACTTTCGGGCTGAAAAAGTTGTCAAGACCTTAAGCACTTCGGGCCATGGTTCCATCCATTGTCAGAGCTTGAAACCTTTTTCTTATGGGGTCGCTCAGCGAAGACAGGTGTGCGTGCCAAGTGTTCCGAACTGCCACCCTTTTCTAGCTGGCGTAAATACATCTAATGTGCATTGGCTTCTTCGGTGTGCATAGGTCCTAAGTTCTTGTTTAGCCCCAAGCTCTAGTTGGCGCAGCGACAGGGTGCGACAGCAGTCTCTCACGTCCTGCTGCGGCCCTCTGAAGGCGCACATGCGTTTCGTATGTAACTTTTCTGTAGCTATACATGGCTATAAATGATGTAAACATACGTGCAGGCATACGCATGCCTACGATATGGTCAACTAACAGGCTAAGCTACACCTCGAGAATGCATCTCAGCCTTCTTGTCTTGCAGGCTGGTTATGCTGGCTCGCCCGCTAAGCCACACTGAAAACCAGCGATTTCGAGCAGGACTCAAGACTCTGTTATGCTGAAAGCGACATCCACAGGCACAACCTTTCCTGCCCGAATTTCATCCCCAGGGTCGGACAGGTCAAAACTTTGCAACATTTGTGGTCTGGGGCGTTGCAATACTGTACCAGCGGTTTTCGGATCGAACACGAGCGTGCAGCACTTCAGCATCTTCCGAGTTTTCAGCTGCAGGAGGGCACCCAAACCCATGCAATGAAGGCAAGCTGCACTCGAAGCCAGCCCCCTCCGGCTTCAAATCATAATGACCCTGCCACACGCAAACGTAGGAGAGCGCAAGCGCAAGCAGCATGGAAAGTGCAGCCGTTGCCTCGCGAACCTCCCAAATCTCCCATAGTTCTGGCTTCAACGCAGTGGAAATCTCGGATCGGCGAAGCAGAGGCAAGTTCAGGTACCTGAGATGGTTCGTACTTCCACGCAAGCCGATCAAGAAGCTTTAAGGCTTTGAGAGCGATGCTTCCGAACAGCTGGCCTTGCGATCCCACATTCAACAACAGCTTGGTTTTTGTCCGGGCAGCTCCATGCTCTCGCCAAACCTGGGTGCAAAGAAATAATAGGGCGCGAAGTCGCGTGTGCAGCGTCCATGGAATTCATTGGGATCTTGCAGGATGCCGAGAGGCTCTTCCCGGGACTCCATCCCCTCACGGCTCATGAGGTTAAGGTGAAGCACCCTGGCAGCCAAGAAGTTCCAGCCATGAGACCTTCGAACTGATACTGAGGTCGACACGTGTGGCCTCGCGGGCATGGCAAACAATGAGGTAGAGAAGGGCTGGCGGACAGACCGACGAACGCTGTCGCACGGCTAAGGGGCAGACCTGGAGTTGAAATTCTGCATAAACTCTCCAAATATGTGTCGAATCGGCCACTCCTCTCCAGTTGAATCCGGAAGGACGCCTGGCCTAGCACAAGCCGCACTGGCTCCTGTGCACATTTTGAAAGACCGTGTTGTCAATGATGAAGTCCTGTCGTTTACAGCACTACAAAGTATATGAAGATGTAGAAGTAAAGCTCTTCTGTGCTCACAAGTCCCAGCGTCCAATGGCACCGTCGGGGCTGGGAGCTCGCAGACATCGAAGTGATGGAAGAAGCAGCCGGCCCGCCCGGAGTCGCCGTGCTGTCTCCTGGCTTCCTGACCGCCGGGACACCGCTTCTCAGTGACGAGAGTGGAGGGCTCAGGCCTGGATGGCAGGCCAGGCAAAGTCCACCCCTGCCACTGCGGTCAGAGCGCTTGTCTTGCCGGCTTTTGCCAAGTAAGCAACCTCAGACCAACGAAAGAACGGCCTATAGGCGCCAAGGCCTAAAATGCCTAAGCTCGGGGCATCCAAGCCAAGACCGCAGCCGAGGACAACTGCCGCCAAGCCATTCCCTGAAGCCTCCTCGAGAGATTCTCACTATTGCTTTCACATGCTGCGCTCCCGCAGCTCCCTCGCGCTCCCTTGTCCTCAAGTCCAGCCGCCAGTCTGCGGATCTCTGCTTTCGGCTGGCCCAAGCTCCAAAATGGAAAGGAGCCGCCTTCGCCGTACTCCCTGGCAACGTCTCAGAACGGAACACAACCGCCACCGACTGTTGTCTTAGGCGCGTGCTTTCCTGGCCTAGTCCAGGACATCTCTTCTTCCCCAAGTTCAGCACCAGCATCAAAGCGGTCTCGCACCTGGAAGAGGCCGTCTCTGTGCCTCGCATGCTGCAGAGCGCAAGCAAGTGCAATCAATTAAACGAATCTGTAGGGACTAGCAGGATAAAGTCTCCTTGTAAGCCATGCATTTCCAGGTCCGAGGTGGAAACAAAGTCGATTTTCGTAAAGGCGACACGGCTTGGCCGATGACAGTCTCTTTTCGGCCTCGGGCTGTCCAGTTTCGGAGATGCCACGGCCTTTTGCGGATGTCCGAAAGCGCACGAGTCGGCAGATCTTGGCATGGTTATTTGAAGTTGTTTGGTTGGGTTTTGAGGGCGAAAGACTGAATGAAGCCTTCCTGCCGTCCGAGACACGCTCTTTCAAGGTTGCTGGAGCGGTCGCTTCTGGCCCATCGTCCGCGCAGTCGCTGCCCCAGAGTGCCAGAAGGGTCTGACAGGAGGGCCCTGCCGCCAAACACTCTTTGCGGCCATGCCACAGCTGTGCACGCACGATTCACGCCTGCGCTCGAACGATTGAAAGATGTGAGGTCAATTTTGCCTGGAGGTCCAACCAGCACCGGCAGCCACCAACAATGCCTCGGTCCCAGGCAGTGTCGCACGTAACGGGGTCTGTCTAGCCCTGCGCCTGCGAACTGGGAAGAAATCCCTCACAGGCCCTGGCGCAGCGTCTGAAGCCCCAAGGGCTGGCAGGGCGCTTTTCCATGGCAAAAGCACAGGCTACTTCGCGCGGTCGGTTCCACGTAATATCTAGCTCACTCTCTGACGATCTAGGAGGCCCGCGTCGTCTGCATGTCTTACATTCCGTCTGTGGGCCCCATTCAGCTGACACGATCCTGCATAGTCGAGGCTGCCACTCGGCTACTACCAGTAGCACGCGAAGATCCCAAGCACATGTCCAGACTTGTTTTGCAAAAAGTCGACCTCACTTTCGCATTGCAGATTCCACCAGGCCCCCAGCGCATTTACGATATGCAGGTGACCTCACATTGCATCTTCTTTTATGCACGCCATGTCACCCTGAATCCGCTTCTCTCACAGTCAGGCACCACCAGTGACAGCGGCATGGAGGACGCTGGTGCCTCGCAGTTGGCAGCGTGGGCCCAAGCAAGCCCCACTGCAAAGCGCCCCACTGCAAAGCGCAGCCCTTGCATAAGTTTGCAGGCCTGCAGCGTCACAAGCGTGGCACCTCTGTCTGCACTTGCTGCGAGCCGAGCTCCGAATCGGGCTGAGCCCATTTCTGTTGCGCACAGCGGCCAGTCTTCAGACGACAACGTTTCCAGCAGAGCTTGCACCGAGGCCTTGGCACGACTTCTTCGATAACAGCCGCTTTTTTGGACTGTTGAACTCGGGATCCCACTACAGATCCACACAAAGCAGCATGATGAAGCCTCCAGCGCAAGGGTAAGAATTCGGATTCCCAAATCAAACGGCTGCTTGGCTATGGCCCTCTCAGTATTCCACCGCCGAACCGCTTCAGAGCTCGAGAAATCTCTGAAGCCTCCAAAACAGGCTCAATAGCTTTCAGCCCAACGGGGCCCAGCCACTGCAGGGACACAGGGCCTTCGGAGGCTGCATGCTGCAGTAGATGCCTTTGCACTTGCACTTTCGACTTCGGGCAGTAGCAGCGCATGAAAGCCAGTAAGACCGGCACGGTGATGGGCAAGGCTTCGTTCGGCTTTGTAGCAGCCTTTGGCTTCGCGAACATGCTGTAAAGCGCAACACAAGGCATTCCCTCGAGGCCGCCAGCTTCTTGCGGTAAGGTATTGGACCAGGTTTGAAGCCTGACACCGCTTGTGACATAGGTGGGAGGCAAATCCCGATCATCCACTTTCATGCGAGTGACGCTCCTTTTCCTGCAACTGACTAGCAAAGAAACAGGACGTCTACACTTGCTTTGGGCCGCAGGTTGCACCTGAAAAGCCTCCAGGGCGCCGAGAAGCACTTAGACGAGATACGTCCCAAATCCAGCAACCCATAAGATTCATTCAAAAGCTCCGCTCTGCGAGAATGATGTGCCCGACGCTCGGAGGCAGGAGGTTGGTGCTGGCATAAACAACCATGCCACCGGGTTCATGGCACGAGTAATAACAGCAGCTGCACGCTTTGGTGCACGGCGCGAAGCCCCATCACTTTTCAGATTCATGCTGCTCTCTGATCCTCAGTCATACGCCATCATGCGACGGAGCAGGGGATGTGAGAGAGACAGTTGTCATGGGGCCGCGGCTCATGCGCCTGGTCGGAGGCACAAGGCTTCTTCACAACGCATGAGCACCTGACAGAGGTTGCAAGTCCTGAAATGATGGTACCACCGACGCTGCAATTACAGGGGCCCTCTGCCACTCCTCACTAGGAACTCCATGCCTATTCCCATCTGGCCTCATCCAGACTATAGCCACGGCATGCAGTTCCGGTAGGAATACCCAGGCCACACGCCATCTTCTCGGCCATGCGTGCTAGTCCTTGATTTGGCAATGCAGGGGGTCGGCATCATATCACAGCTTCCAAAAACCCTCAACGGAAGCATGGACTCAGGACCGACAGGACCGGATCGGATGCACACACGTTCGGATTGAAGCTATGCGAGAACTGCTGCGAGCTCGGAATTGCGATGCGGAGAGGTTCGAATGTCGTGGCATTATACTCCCACGCTCATACTCTGGAGCGTTTTGCTCTGCAAGGTAGCTGAGGCAGCTGCAAAAGCTGCTGTCTGCTTATCGATAGATATGGATACGGATATAGATATTTTGGCTCCATCGTCCGAAGGCTCTGCGTGCAGTTGACAAATGTGCAAGGGGCTATGTCGCCACCCCGCGCATTCCAGCAACAGGACAACTGGAACTCAGAGTTGGACAACACGTGACACAAGGCAGTACAGAATGTCACACCTCAGCTCACACAATGTGCTTTCAGTCCCTGAGACATAAGGTGATGGTTGGGGCAAGGAAGGCTGTACATACCAGTCACGAAACTCAAGGTCTCAAAAGATGGCGACTTTTCGGTAGCTCTCACTGGAGACAAGGAAAAGACCGACCACCCAGAGAGAAAAAGTTGTGCAAGTCGGCATGCTGCGAGCAGAAAGAAATAGATAGAGATTTGAATATTCTGATTCTAGAAAAGATATAGATATAGATTTGATTTAGATGTTATAAGTATAGATGTAGATGCACAAACAAAGCCTAATAAAGATACAGAGACACATGTAGACATAGAAGTAGATATAGAAAGGATATAGATCACTAAGCAAGGTTTCGTTCAGTTTGGCTCTCACAGCTTCGTTGGAGGTCCTTGCTACTCCAATTAGCATGACCCTCATCGGGTGGGTAAATTGGCGATTGAACGCAAACACTTGTAGTGGAAGGCGTCGATACTGTTTAGCTGCGTCTCCGTTAGCCACAACGTGGACATGATGTATACCAGCTTGGATACACCACCCGCCTTGTAAATTTGCAGCTTCTTCTTTGTGGATGATCCCGCCAGCGTGATTCCAAACTCGCTTCAAGCTCCGAAAAGCCGTCCTGGCTTCTCCGATGCGGTGCAGACCGCCCCAATACACGATAGACGAAACCCAAGGTACAGTATCCCCATTACTGAAGAAGATTTCTTCTTCTACTACTACTACCACTACTACTACTACTACTACTACTACTACTACTACTACTACTACTACGTTTGAGGATCCATAATAAAGCATATGCTCGTACGACGTCTCCGTCAACGATGCTAGTGCTACCATGTCCGATGGTCTTCGGTGTTCTCACATCCTGCCCCACCTGCCTTCTGCAGCCCCAAGCTAGGAATTGTGCCCGCATGACACGATAACGACGCAGTATTAAGCAACTCACAGCGAAAACATGTGGGCCTCTGCCTTCTGTCCTTACCTTGAAACCTAAGCTGTTTCGGTGCTTGTTCCTATGCTTGTACCAGCTCGGATGCGCACTGGGGCAAAACGAGCCATCTCAGGTCATGCCTGTACGTGGGCATGTGCGCACGCATGTGCTAGGTATGTATGCACGCAGGCATGTATGTAAGCGCATGTAGGCATGCCTGCATGTATGCAGGGCATGCGCCGGCCAGGAAGGAAATTGGTACATTTGATCTGCCAGGCTGCTTTTCAAGACACCCTTGGGGCCTACATCCTTCCTGCACCCAGGTCCAGCCCTGAACTCGAAACCACAACCAGCCCCAAACCCCCTAAAAGCCGCCCAGAAGCCCCAATAATGCCTTTAATACCAAAATGACGGGCGGCCGGTGAGGCAGTACTCAACAGCAGGCCTGCGTCCAGTCTGCTTTAAAGGTGAGGTCGAGGTTCAAGGTCCTGGTTAAAAGCCCCGTTGTCCTGGAGCAGTTTATTGACTCCAACGTTAACAATTCACCGTAGAGACACGAATCGTAAGGAGATTGCGAAAAACACTCAACTCAACCCTCCAAAAGCCTACACCCTAAACCATGGAAAAGCTGGTCTACAGCCCTCGGCCATTCAATGCTCGCAGTATCTGGTGAGCATCCTTTTTCTGGTCCGTGGGAACGAGGGAGGGCTTCGGCGATTGGGCGAACAGTGCTGAGTTGGTTTTGGAAATGAGCTTTGGTTTGCGAGGTCTTTCTACTTTGCAACACAAGGAAGGGAGAAATGCTGTTAACGACAGCAGTGACAGCAGGAACGAGAATCTCCAGAACGGGTAAAAGCCAAAAGAACAGACACAAGCAATCATGGCCACATTGCTGTTGGAAACCTCCAAACATGCCACAACGTGTGAGTCACACCCCCGCACTAAACATGACTTTGCAAAATTTCCCCGCGTGGAACCACATTTGGGGCTTGGGGTATTACTCTTACTATCATAATCATTGTTGTTATGATTACCATTCTCATTTTAATACATACATGCATACATACATACATACATTCTCGGCATTGCATACATATATTACATACATTACATTACATTACATTACATTACATTACATTACATTACATTACATTACATTACATTACATTACAGTACACTACACTACACTACACTACACTACATTACATTACATTACATTACATTACATTACATTACATTACATTGCATTGCACTGCATTGCATTGCATTGCATTACATTACATTACAATACATTACATTACATTCATACATACATACATACATACATACATACATACATACATATATATATATATATATTATAATATTATATGTATATATATATATATGTGTACTCTTCTAATTAAGTATTTATGCATGTATGGACCAAGCCCCATGAACCAAGGAGGCGGTACCTGGCGGTGCTCTTTGCCCGCACATCATCGGCTTCGCATCGCGCTTGATGGGGGATCTTCGCTCCTTGCAGGACTTTCGAACTCCTTCTGCCAGAATGCGGCTCTTGCTGCAACGATTCTTGCAGTCACCAACTCACCAACCTTACCATCGCCGTCAGCACCACCAGGCGCTAGTTAAGCAGCAGCACCAGCAGCAGAATTGAAGATGTTCTTCGTTGTGAGCAACCTTGAACCTCAATACCGTCGCGTTTCCAGGCTCTGGGTTGTTGCGATTTTTTCTTGGGCATGCCGGGCCAGCTAGTTTACGAGCTTTATGCCGTATGATGTTTTGCGATTTTAAACTTTAGGATTTCGTGGCCCGGGGTTTGGATGGAGGGTTTCTGGTGCAAAAGCTTAGCAGCTTAGGAGCTAGGGGTGATTCAGATTTGGCTAGTGATTCGGACTCATGCTCTCACACGCGGGCTCGCCGGATGAGGTCCAGGATAAGCAGCGGCGAACTGCATTAAAATTTATCACTTCCAAGCTTCGGGCACTCAGGTGTCTACAATCAGGTGTCTACAATCAGCTAACCGGCACACCTGATGCACAAAGCGCTCGCTAATTAAACGCTTAGGAATGCTGAGGCATATGCCGAAGACCAACCGCCGAAATTCGCAAATTGCTGGAGCCAACAACATGGGTGGTTGTTAAAATTATGGTCCCTTTTTGGGTCCTTATTCTAATACGGCACCTATTATTTAGGGTACCCCAAAAGGAACCCGAATTTTGACAACCACCCACATAGGTAACAAGAGACTGAAGTACAAGCCATGGCCATGGCTGGCTTTTCTGAAAATTCTTGTGATCTCCCGTGTTAATGTAGGGGCCTTTTGGGGTATATTATGCTAGAACTCCAATAAGGAACGTTTTGGGATCTATTATACTATAACTATAACCAGGAACCTCGGGTATATTATACCATAACTATAATAAGGAACCCCCAAAGGAGTGTTGGTAAATATTTAGCCCCTAGTAACCTGGCCGACGTGTCAGCAGGCCGTCCTCTTCCGAGTCGTTGATGGTCAGCTCGCCGCTGCGCTCTTCGGGGACATCGGTCTGCTCGCCTGCATCGTCGTCCTGAGTCGCTAGGACTTAGGGTTTAGGGTTTAGGACTCTTCGCCCCTCGATTTTGCGATTGCTGTGTGGTCACATTGCACTCATGGGCAAAGTGATGGAATTCAGCACTCTCTATCCCAAGGCCCTGAAGGAAGTAAGCGCCTGACCTTCAGAAGGTCGGACACGAGCGAATGGCAGAGTCTGTCGTTTGCATCCACATCCGTGAGCGGTGCTGACAGTGCAGTTTGCATGGCCCAGCAAACTGCCTCGGCCAAACTCTTCCACAAAGCTGCATCTTGGATAAGCTGAGACCAACACAATCACGACATGATGCCGAGTCTAACCGTCTCATAGCAACCACTGCATGAAGATTCTAAGACAGAAGTTGGAGTCAAAACAATGTCGAAATCGGCATGGCTATACTTCTAAATTTTTTATGGCCAGGAGACCCGACAATCACACTGGAGCGACATAAACACCTAGCCTCCTGGAGAAGGAAATACCGTAACCCGAAGAACTTGTATCACCTAGTGCTACCAAAACAACCCCAGTGATTGCAGATGTGCATCTAGTAGACATAGCAAAATATAGCGACCAGTCGCACGCATGCAGCCATGAACAGAACATTACTACACATGCCTAGTGCTGAAGCTGGCAGGTAGTTGCCAAAACCAATCATGTTCTCGAGAAGCATGTGCCAAAATACGGGCATTGGGCAATGGCATCTGCACATCAAAACACGGAGGGTCTGTCAAAGTCTGGCAGATTCGTCTACTACGCTACGAAAGCTTAAATTTGGGAATGCCATGACGACGGAACCTATTGGTGATATGTCTGGATGTTTATATCGCGGGACTGCATACACGAGGAAGCCATCAGGCATGATAGACCAACCTGGCGCAAATCTGACGCTACAACAAAACGAAGACGAAGACAAGACTATGTAACAACCTCGCAGTATGACGATGCCCATACCCCCATAAGCTAACATTAGACGATCAGAACGGGCAAACACGCAATACCACTAGGGCGCAACAATGCGATAAGAAGCTAGCATTTTGTCATCCAATACACATATAATCATGAGGAGACCGGCAATAACAGCAAAACACCTCATAATACAATCCATTCAGAGTATATTCAGTATTCTAAACCCTAAACACTAAACCTCTCTCTTAGCTGCCAAGTCACACACAGCTCCCCCCGAACACCGCCCTGCCCAGAGTTTGAGCCAAGACTGCGATTTATGCGCTCGCAACTCGGACAAGGCACACTAGGTCCCTAAACCCTTCTTACACCTGGGTTATGCACATGCCAGGAACCGAGTTAGGGACCCTTTTTTGCAACTGGCTTGCAACGCCTAAACCCCAAACCCTATCAATAAGAATAATAACAGTCATGATAGTGATAATAATAATAATAATAATAATAATAGTAAAACAATCATGACAGTTATGATAATAATGAAAGCACTAGTCGTCGCTAGAACAACACGAATCATAGAAGTCATAACTAAGTAGGTCTGAGGCTTTAGGGTTTCGCCCCCGAAACGGCTACATACATAGTTTTAGGGTGAAGGGGTACCGGGTAGCACCAATTGGGAACTGCCAATGTTACTGGCCATGGTGGTCGAAAACGGAAGCATGCTCGGAATGTTACCAGTCATCCCATGTGAACTGGAAGTAGCAGTCTTATACCCTTACATACCTAAACTCTAGAAAATTAGAAGGTCTTGCCAAACGTCTGCCGTGTTGCTGAATTTGCGCCAACACACTGGCATTCAAGAGCGCATTGGCTGAATTTGCTGGCTACGTTCTACGATTCAGAAATCTCACTACATTGCTTGCGCTACCAATGCACTGTTGCAGGACCGTGTCGTACTACATGCTTGAAATACTGTATTACCACAATACCGTATTATGTGGCTTTGCTCGAGTTATTGCATGTACTGCATCCGTCACAATGCCTTGCTGTACTATGTCTCGTGTACTATTGACATATTTTTTCCGAGCTCTTGTACTGTACTGGTCGCGACGCTTTCGTGCTTTTTTTTGAAGGCAGCGGCGGCAGCAGAAGTAGCGCAGCAGTGCAGCAGCAGCACCACCAGCAGTTATATAGTCGCAATAGTTTTTGAAGAAAAACCTGACCCTACCCTAAACCCTAAACCCTAAACCCCAAACCGTAAACCCTAAATCCTAGACCCTAAACCCTAAACCGTCCTAAACCCTAGCCTGAGAGCGACGCCTTCCTAGGGCAACAGCCTGACTGAAGGCCCGGCTCCCGGGAATTTCTCGGGTCATCTGCAGGGTTGGAGTACCTGGGAAGCCCAGAAACGCATAGCGATTCGGGTTTAGGGTACTCCAGGGCTTCATAGTTAAGGACTATGAAGTTTAGTCAGTTTAGGGAACTTCAGGGTTTTATAGCTAAGGACTATAAGGGTTAGTCATTAGAGTACGAATTGTTCCTCTCTAAAACTCCTCCTTGATCCAGAAGGCTCCGCAGCTCGAGCTCAGAGCGATGCCTTGCAGGTGAAGCTTCCCTTCGTACCGGCCGACCTTAGAAAGGATGAAATCTGGGATATCCCTTTTTGGCGAAGGCTGTTTCCTCCCTGCAATGTCATTCCGGGCTTAAGGTTTATCGGTCTTTTGTTAAATAGCCTCTTTTCCGTCTGCACGGTTCGAAGGCCTGTTAGGCTTATCGGTTTAGGTTTCAGGGTGTTCGGGATCAAGGCTTGTTTTTGCCTGACGCCTAACCGGGGCCATGCGCACATCGCAGGGCTGTTCTGGAAAGACACTGGCGCATGTGGTCATTGACGTTTTGTCCTGCTCATTCGCTTGAAGAACTACGGCTCCAGGGACTAGGAACAGGCTCCCTGCTTCAGATTGCGGTTCTTGGGTTTCAGCACTCATACTCGGGCGAGGTTCCTGGTAAGAGGCGAAGAGCAAGGGTTCAGGGCTTTTTTGACACTCACACTCGGACAAGCCTGGCAAGGTCTGCAGCGACACTGGCTCGACGAACATCAGGTACATACTCCGGCACGTGTCACCGAGTACGGCACTGTACTGAGAGGCAAGGCGGCAAGGCCCAAGACACGACAAAAGGGGCTTAGGGTTTCGACTCACACACTCGCACACGGGAGGCATGGCGTGTTCGGTCTGATCTTGCTACGCGGACATGACAACTGCTTGGAATCGTGCGCAGTAAACGTTACTGAGTCGAAAGAGCAGGCTGGAGAGCATAGTACAGAGATGAGCCATAACTGTGCAGTCCATCACAACCATATCCTTATACCTGGGCCATTCACCCTGGTGGCTGACTCAACTGTTTCAACATATTCTAACTGCTCCGATCCTTCATACATGCAAAGTCAATTCAGTTGAGTGTCTGTGTTCCGTGTCGTGCAGCTCGCGACTCATTGTCCGGAACCATCTCGTTGTGTCAGTTAGGGTTTAAGGGATTTGGGGTTAGCGTTTACGCTCTCACACTCGGACTCGGCAGATGAGGGTTGAGGGTTTAGGGCCTAAGGTTTACTGCACGCAAGGGGGTTCAAGAGCAGCATCGGCGAACAGATCAAACGGGTAATGCAGGCCCCTGATTACTACAACCCCACTGTCCTTGAGAAGGGTTGTCAGCAAAGTAACCAACATAGAAGCCAATATAGTAACCTATGATCATTCCCGGGACCCCAGAACCCAGCTCTAGTTGTTAAGGCCGAAAGAGACCCTAATTCGACAACCAGCCTCAGATTTGTCTCGCATCCCGGCCAAGCTGCTCGAACTCGAGCTGCGCCCCGCAAGGTCCTCGATGTCCTTCGTGCTTTCTTTTGCTTTTGGGGGTTGGGGTTTAGGGTTTAGGCAGGTTTCGACTCTCACACTCGCACAAGGCCGGTTTAGGGTTTAGACTTGGGTTTGGGTTTTGGGTTTTTGATTTGGTACACTTCGATTTGTGCATCTAGGGTTTTGAGTTTGGTTGTAGAGCTTTGGGTTTTTATGCCTGTGTAAGGTTTTGGCTAGAGAGTTTTTCTGGTCGCTGGGAGAACCTGGATGCCGCTTGTTGTGCCGTTCCCGGCTTGCAGCGGCCGGGCAAAGCACGCATGAGTCTTCTCGTGCTCTCATGCAAGCTTCCGAGTTATTGCCATACTCGATGATCAACTTGTTCGTACAATATTGGTTGTTTATCCGGAATATTCGATACCCGTTGAAACTCTTACTAGCGACTAGTGAGAGAGTGATTGTGATGAGGCTGCGCAGGTGTGTCTTAACCAGCACTTGTGGATTGAGTTGTGAAGTGCAGACGATGTGTGGTGCTCCGAATTCGGGTCCCCCAATAGGTCCCCAAAACATCTACGGCACGACTTAAAAATGGACCCTACAAGGGACCCTAATTTAGAGAACTACTCTTATGGACATGGCGCAGATGCATCTAGCGACCGGGAGGTGCCTGAACAGCGTCCTGCGCTCTTTGCCAGTTTGCCTGCATCTCAGCAGCAGCGGCAGAGGCTGCTGCTGTGGCCTGTGGCTGGTGTGACTGCCTGTCTTCGGCTTTGTGCAACCGGCCTCTTGGCCTTAACTCATTCGTAAGCCACACATACAGCCACGTTGCACACAGACTCCTTCGTGAGCAGTTTAGCGCTTCGGAGTTAAAGTGCTCTACCTCTAGTCTAGGCGGCTTAAGGCTTAATTAGGATGCTGCATGCGGCTCGGACACACAAACCCTAAGGCCCCTCTTCATCCACAAAATTATTTCGGCATGAATTCTGGTGTTAGTCTTGGTTGCATGTCTTCGTTGATCGCGTCGGCTGAGTTTCTTCGTACTGAGTGTCGCATCGGGGCCACGGGAGCGCATATCTTTCAGGCGCAAGGCTCTCGTGCATGGGCAGGGCTTTTCGATATTGCGTCTTTGCAGACCTTCCTCCTCGAAGCAATTGACAGATATTCTGTACTGGTCGCGAGCATCCCAGCAAACCAGCTGGCTTTCACAGAACCCATTGCTTGACATGGGTGGCGTCGTGCTAATGTAGGGGCCTTAATAATTAGAATAGGGTTTTGGGGTTCATTATATTATAATAAGGAACCCCCAACATAGCAAAGGTAATAATAAAGATTATTGAGGCCCCCTATACTAAGTCTTCCGATCGCACCGTCTGCCCCGAAATTGGATGGAGATCTGCAGGCCTGGCCTCAGCGCCCGGTGGCTCGCCCCCTTGCAGCCAGCGCTTCAGCGCAGCACGGACCTCCGGTGTCGTCCTGCATTTGGGGAGTTCTCTAAAACAGGGTCCCTTTTTAGGTCCCCAATATAGTACGGCACCCTTGTAAAAAGGACCCTCAAAAGGGACCCTAATTTAGAGAACTACCCATTTGTTCTGCCTTGGTATGGTTTACGGGGCCCAAGCGGGTTTGAGACTTTCAAGGGTAACGTCGGCCCAGCGTCTTAGGGTCTGGATTTGGCCCCGTGGTGTAGAGGCGTTAGGGCCGATAGCAAAGAGATAGTAGGCTCATGTAAATTCTTCCTCCAGCACCATCCTGGCTTGTCATTTTGCAAATGCCTGACACCCACTGCAAATCCCGCAACCGAACGGCAGCAGGACTCTTTCAAGACCTGTAGGGGGCCTTTCGAGACTCTTCTAGTTCCAAGCTTAAGCCACATGGCATCATTCGGTGCGTTCCCGGTGCGCTCCTTGCGCCAGCCAGGGGCCGGTGATCGGCCACAGGCTTTGGGGCCGGTCGGTCAGGGGGTTGGCCTGCGCGGTTTAGGCCAAGGGCTTCGGGAGTTTTTTTAAGAGTCAGCCAAGGATTTCATAGGTTTATGCCGGTTTTTGGAGACTGCGGGTCCAAGACCCTAGATTCAGGGACACGCCTCAGATTTGTGGAATGTAGGGTGTACTTCCTTAACCCAGCGATTGCCCAAATTTTGGTTTAAGGCTAAGGGTAGTGTAATGCTTGAGAGCGTGCCTTCATCAACGGCGTGGGGGCCTATCGGTCAAACAGGGCTTCTTGTAACATCAACATCAACACACAAACCTACCTACCTGGATGATGATGGACGCATACCTGCAATGGCGTGTGCTCTTCGAAGGACATAAGTCCATCTTTTCAAGGGCCAGGACTTCTTAACACTAAGCCGGGCTCCAAAGCCATGAACAAGACCTTCAACCCTGCATCAGCCTCAAGCGTCCCTAAGCCGCAACCCTTCAGCCCCCAGGTCCGCTGCCCATTTGTGACCGCAGCGACGCCAACGCTTTCGCCTCTCCTCCTCATAAGTCACTGGGGCTGTTGAAGAGGCAATCGCGTTGCCCAGATCTTCTATCAATGCTTGATGAGGCGTGCCCCAATCGCAGCATGTTGGGAAATGGGGGCGTTAGAGTAAGGAGAGTGGCCGTGGCGGTGTTTTGGTGGACAGAAGGCTTCCTCTGCTTGCATCTGGCAAAATCAGAAACTTGACAGGAACTTCTGAGATGCACGCGGGGCCCTGCGCGTCTAAGCAGCTCTTGGTACCTGCTACTGGACCAATCTGCTGGAAATCCAGGCGACTGGCTATGTGGCTATACAGCTCGGGAGGGTGTGTTTGGGCCCGCAGCCAAGCCACTCGGTCGCATTGATGAGGCCGTCCCTGTAGCGGCACCATGCTGCAAGATGCTGGTTGCTAGCATTTGCCGGCACTAGACACCCGCAGCAGCAAACCTGCTCAGGATCCGGCACCGTGACATCTAGCCTCGGCACAGCAAACACCGTTGTGTAGAAAGCCAGACGAACATTGGCCGATAAGTTCAGTGTGGAGAGCATACTGTAGATACCAGGGTCCCAATCATGCTCATAAGGGCCTCGATGCCCGAGCAGCTTTATTCAGCCGCAGTTCAGAAAGTTAAGAAACCACAGACGGAAGAAGAAAAAACGTAACTCTCTTGAAGATGTGCACAATCTTGAAAGGGCTCATCATTAACACAGATGGTCAGCGCCACTTTCTACTCTTTGTCATGATCAGGTCGCTCGGATGACTACTTTCCTTCGGCCATGCAGATCCTAATCAAATAGCCAGGATAGCCAGCAAACTATCGCCACTCCTTTCACCGACGTCGCCTGAATGATACGCACCGAGCGTTTACACCTTTAAAACTTATACCTCAGAGAACTCCTCTTGTGCTTGTGCCCCAGGCTCAACAGCACAGCAGCTCTGGCGGCTTGCCCGCTCCTTCTTTGGCCAGGGCTTTGAGGCTGTGGACGGCAAGACTTGTTGGGTTCGTCGCAAAAGCTGCCACATGGCCGCGCTTACACAATCCCGACCGCGTGTCTCCAGGTCCTGGCCACTGACCCGCACAAAGCCAGCACCACAAAGATGGTACCTTGGGGTGCTGAGATCGGGCTGGGGGCCTGGAGACAGAAAACAAGCCCTTCATTCCGGAAGCTAGCTGGGCTTTTCGAGCTAAGGCTTAAGGCTTTCGCTGGGCTTGCAAGGTTCCAAGTTGAAAGGCTGATTTCACGACAGAAGGTTCTTAACTGACACTTTCGGGCTTGAGATCTTCATATTCACGCATTGGCCCAAGACCTCCGCCTTGCGGCTGTGCATGGCAACCCCCCACCCAGATTCAACATAGCATAGTAGAATACATATTGTAGCATGATATAGAACAGTACCATGTGATATGTTGCAGCATGCCGCACACGCGTCCAGAACAAGCTATGCCATGCAGCGGAAAGAAAACCGCTAGGGCGCTTACATCTGGGCAGCTGTGGCACATCTCAGGAACAACCGAGGGGATCACCTTTACACCTGGGCTATGCATATGCCAGGACTCTACGAGATCCCTAGACCCTCGTTGTTGAACCCGGAGCTCTATCCAAACCCTAGACCCTAAATCCGGAGCCCTTTTTTGCATCCGGGTCTAATCCTACACCCTAAATCCTACACCGCTGAGACAAGGGCTCGGCGAGAAAATGCAGCATGTAGGGCAAGTGGGCTTCATGCGCCTGGGTCTGTCGAAACGAAATTTGCCCGGCCTCCCCTCGCCTTTGGATCAAAGGCCCAGGGCCACGGCTTCGGGATTAGGGTTTTTGAGTTTAGGGTTTGGGGTTTAGGGTTTAGGGTTTAGGGTTCAGCGGCCAAAGCCCCACGGAACAACTGAGTTGACCACCTGTGCGCACCCCACGTCCTTCACCTGCCGCCACCGCGAAGAAAGGTCCAGAGTTGATGGGTCGTGGCTGAAGCTTCTACCAAGGTGGCGGCTTGGCCTAGAACTTCGAGAGCCTATAACACCACAAGCCCTATCAACATCGATCGACCCTATCAGCACTCTCTAACCTATCAACCCTATTTCAAACCATACTTTTCCAAGAGAAAGGAGAACCACTACCTCCCCGCGCTGGAGGGCGAAGGCCAGCGGTTCCACCTCATGGGACGCTTTGAACTTCGTCAAAGGCCGGTCCCAGGGTTCCAGGTGCTGCTTGGGCTTTTGGGTTGAGGGTTTATGGTCACGCGACTGAGCAAGTACGGTTAGAAGTAAGGATACTGCAGTTCTATGGCTGAACCCGAGCAGCTCCTTTCTTGCACAGACTCGTGGCAGAAACCCTAAGCATCTGAAACAGCTCCTACACCATGAACCACCGCTTGACCTGTTCTAATTTGGACCTGTTGCAGCATCCCATCACCTCCGCACCCCGAAGCCAAGCACCCCCATTCTATTTCATGGGCAAATTCTGACCAGGATGCGCCGGAGCCTCCAGGAATCTGGGAACCCCGTTTTGAAACCGGACTTGATGACTGCCAGCATTGCCTCTCCTGCCGTTCTTCAGCCTCGGAACCCCTTAAAGCCCTGACATGAACTGTTTTCCTAGAGACCCTCGCTTTACAAAGCAGAACCCTCCCTAGACACATCTTTTTGCACTCAATCCTATGTTACCCCAACCCCTGTTGCAACAGGCTTTCCACTTCGCCCGGAGGTGGTAAAACCTTAATTTAACCCTAAACCCTAAACCCTTAACCCTAAACGCTAAACCCCTAAAAAGTTAAGAAACACCGGCTCAGGGCCCCGGACGTCCCGAGAATCGGCCACCTCCACTCTCAAGAAAGGTAGCGGCTGCAAGTGCAGCCCGTAAATGGAGCACCACCTTAGGGGCGGTTGTTGAAATTTAAAATGTTTTTCTTGCCTCCTGCATGGCTGAACATGTCGCGAAGCAGGCTTATGTTAGCATACCAGTCAGGGTTTTTACATTGTAGGGCTCGGGTTTTACCATTTCTGTTTAAAGAAAAGCTTCACGGAATGTGAAGTTGAGGATGGTTATTTAGGATTTGGTGTTTTCGGTTTTGTGTCTCACATGAGGCAAGCAAGGCTTCACGACAAGTCAAAGCACAACTGCTGACACAAGCAACCAACTCCAGAATACCAACCATATATATCACGAAGTCATATAGAAACAAGCCTTCCGAGGCCGATCGCCGTACTTTTCACATCTCTAGCTACAAGGTCGGTGAGCACGACACCCGGCTCAAACCCGAAAACCAATAATCCAACACACCAAATACAACACAGCACAACATAGCACAACCAGGACACAATCAACTAACATATAATCTGGACCGCGTGCTTGAACACGAATGCAAAGTCCAAAACAACGGTCGACTTGAACCAGAAGCTCCCCCCAAAAAGCCGTGTGCATGAAATTCAAGCAGCTCCAAATCACAAGTCACAAGAATTGTCACCCCTCGACCCCGACTAGGACTATGACTAGGACGATTTCAACGCCTTGCCACTTCTGACATGCCGGCACAGCTGAGCTTGAAGCCTCTCCAGCTTCAAATTTACCACCCTGGCCTGGCCGAACACTCATGAAATACGAATGACAACAACAAGAAGAAAAAGGGTTTAGGGTTTAGGGTAATAAAACGAAAAGATGCAGAAACGATCGAAAAGAAACAGGTTGGAGCGCTTCTTTGTGACCTCCTCTTCAAGCTCTGAGCCTTCGTGGGGCCCCAGATAAAAGGTTTTACCATTCTGACAACAATACTTGTCACAACACAAAGCAAAGAGGCCGAGGAACACAAAAGTTCTGTGATAGAAATGGTAATAACGACGATAATGATGGTGATGATGGTGATGGTGGTGATGTCCTTCTACCGGCTGGCGCCTGCGGTCGCCCCAGCTTCTTGGCAGCATCTTCGATGGCTGCCGCAAGCTCAGAGCATGCAACAATCTGGCAGCGGGTAAGCTCCGAGGGTCTATAGGGCCAAGGGGGGGGCCGCAACTTGGCAGACCAAGTGGGGCTTGCTTCTACGAGCGTCTCCTGACTGGCAGCTCACTCACCGACATGTTAAAACTTTGCGGAAAGTGGAAGAAACGGATGCTATGGAAGCCTGCACTACACAGCAAGGCTTTTTGAACTCGTGGTGCAATGCATGGTGAGTGAGACGGGAACGATCACTGTCGCTCGACGACAGCACAAACAGGAAGACATCGCAGTACTAAGCACTACGACGCCACTTCAGCGATCGAGTAAGATGCCAGG
Organism: Symbiodinium sp. CCMP2456; assembly: GCA_905221635.1. Taxonomy (NCBI): domain Eukaryota; class Dinophyceae; order Suessiales; family Symbiodiniaceae; genus Symbiodinium; species Symbiodinium sp. CCMP2456. The sequence continues at coordinate 10,826 of CAJNDV010037529.1, read as the reverse complement.
ACTCCAAGCTAATACAGGCAGTCATGGATGACAGAGACATTAACGAGTTAGCATCGTGAAGATATGTGAAGATGCTTGCTTTTTGCAAACACCTGAGATCAGTCTTCAAACTCCACGATGTACTCCGGGTACACATGGGACTCTTGCAAGACGATATACTCTCTGGGGCCAGAACGATCTGGATTCGCCAACACGCAGTGTTTCCCGCGTGCTGTGGCTTCGCTCGTCGCATCAGAGTGCCAGTGCTTCTCGGTGTAGTACATGTGGCCGCAGACTGCTCGACAGAGTAGAACATATTTCACGTTGTTCGCTGCAGTGCAATAGCTGAGGCTCTTGTTCAAGTCCTCTGCAAGGTAAACCCCATGGCCAAAGCGACGACCGTGCGTGCCACTCTTCTTGACCTCGAAGCCTTCCTCGGAAATAGCTTCTGCTGACTTCTGTGAGGTGCCGTGCCAGAGAAGCATCTCATTCAAACCTGGTGCCATGTTCTCCACAGAGATGGCCTCGTCACCATGGAACTCTGCGAGGATTGTGGCCGTCAGGGCATGGCCGGATTCGGGGTTTCCGTCGAGCTCATTGGGAGGCGTACATTTGAGGTCACCGTTGGCCTGGAGTTGTGCACCTAAAGATCGCTTCCAGTCAATGTAGCGGCACCAAAGGTTTGAGTCCTCGACGCGCCTTGCCCGGACCACCTTTGGCGCTCCACCGTCCCTTCCACAAGAGCCATTGGCCAAGCGCTGAATGAGCTGGCGGATCATTGGCTTCACTATCCAATGTTCTCGGAAACCTTCTGTGTACGGATTGCGGCCAACATTTTTCCAATATAGCGGCAGCTCGAGCAAGAAAGGCACATCCTTCGGTGGCAGCTCGGGTGTTTCACCCCTCTGAAGCCGCTCGTAGAGGACCAAATATTCTGGATACACCTGGTCGCGATCGTAGACGACCATCTCTCTGTAAGTATTTACGGCTTTTGCACGGTCTCCAATCGTGCTGTCACACTCGCCGTTCCTGTACTTGTCAATGGCAGATGGCTCGCGATCCAACGTGTAGTGGAAGCTGCCTAAGCACACCCGGCACAAGAGCAGGCCCCGCGCACTGTCGTAGTGGCCACCCGGCTCATCCAAGGCGTACTCGTCGGCCTTCGTGCAGCTCTCCGTAAAGTACAAGCCCTTCCCATACATCGTCCCCGCCCCCGAACCAGCATAATTCAGGCTGAAATCATCTTGAGCTATCTTCAGGCCAGTTCGAACTTGCGTTCCATGCCAGAGGTAGACTTCGTTGATGCTGTCATCGACATCACACAAGATGTCGGTCAACCCACTGGAGGCTTCCATGGCTGCACGTGTGAAAATTTTAGGGTCCGGAGCTTCACAGGACGACCGGGAGTTTTTGATCTGCTCGCGTCGATCAATGTAGCGAGTGAACATGGAAGAGTCTTCCACACGGATAACACGCTTGATCTGGTAGCCTGTCGGCAGACCGGGGGTACCACCAGGCTGCACACAGGGGCATCCACCCCTGGTCTTGTCGTGCTTGCCCGTCGGGCATAGACGATCTTGCGTCGTAATCTGCCGGTAGGTGTGGTTGACCAACTCCTGAAAGAACTCCATGTGCTCGTGCTTTACATATAGAAGCTCGTCGAAGGCAAGGTCCTCCCTGACGTTGGATTCTTCTCCGCTCTCGCGGCCTCCGGTCCAGTAGCTTGGAAGGCTCTTCATCGCCATCTCATTCCTATACTGAACTTAGACCCCTAGCAAAAATTATAATTTTAGCTGCTTCTTAGGGTTTATAGTAGCCAAAGATTCAAAATTATTTCCAAGTACCCCTAAGATTCAAAGGATCCACGAGCTCCTTGCTGTCTGAGCGCAGCGTCGCTTTGCTACCGATGACCACAGCCGTCGGCCCACCCGCATAGCTCGGTTTTGCTTTCCTCCTCCCGAAACAATTCCTCCTCCTCGCCTGGCAACAGAAGATGACGATTGCACCTCCCAGGATGGCCGCTCCGGCAATGCTTGACACGATGATTGCCGGAGTCGGGTCGTCCTCATAAGCCTCCACAGGTACTTCGGGCGGCGAAGGCGCTGGTGTAGGCGATGGTGACGGCGACGGTGAGGGCGTGGTGGGAAAGGCCGTCTTTGTCGCAGGAGGAATCCAAAATACCACCGTGTCCCGCATAATCTGCGCGGTGTCAAACAAGCGCACACCATTGTACCGTAGGCGGGTCTTGAACGCATCCGAAAGGTCGTAGAAGTTCCTGCGCATGTCCTCGAGGGTAGCCACCAGACTTGGAAGTAGGGAAGCTTGAACAGGATCTTCCACTGCCAGATGGATCGTCACGTTGTATCCGTAAACGCGCGTGTCCGCCGGAACCCATGGGCCGAACTCCCCCTCCCTCACGCTTATCAGGTGCTGTGGCAGCGCCAACATGGAAGCGAGAGCCTCCCGAATGTGCTGCTCGATCGGCGGAAACATGTCCACGGGAAAATTGACGTCATTGGGACAAGGCGCTACATTGTACCAGCAGCCGAACTCGATCCAGGATGACAGCACGATCGTCGCTCCCGGCTGCGGCTCCGAGACGTTCTGGCGAAACCATTGCATGGCCGGCATGTGGATGTGGGTGCCATCCACATCGAAAGCGACGGTCCCATGGCGCACACGACCCAGCTGCTGATCATAGGCCGCAAGATACCATCCCCGAGATTCACCAGAGTCTGAGCTGTAGCCCTGGCCGAAAAGCCAGCTGCTATGAACTATGGCGCAAAGGGGCGCCGAGCTATTTGGTGGAAACGCAGCAGTAAACTCCACATCACATTTCCTCCCAGCCTGCATCTCCTCATAGCATTCATCGAAGCTTATGTTCTGGAGTCGCTTCCTCCAGTCCCCGAAGTCGACTGGGAGTTCTGTCTGACCACCACCAGACACGTTCATCGAGCTCGGAGCCATGATTTTGGTGCAGTGTGGATCCTCAAAGAAGGTAACCCCGTAGATGGCATAGTCGTCCCTCCGACATCGGGCATCCCTGGTGTTGATGTACAGGGCCCATGCGGCACTCGTTGTTCCCTCTCGCAGTGATCCTGACTGGGGCACATTAAGGCTCTTGTTGGGAGACTGTCCCCAGCCGTAGTTCCATTCGTCGCTCTCCCCATTCTCGACTTCAAAGTCCCCCGTGAAGTAGCATCGCTGCAACGATGAAGAAGAAAGATGATCGAAACTGTAAAAGACTCCTTTGCAGAAGCCACAAGAGTTGCAGATGCGGACGCAAGATGCCAGATCGAAGCACTCCGAATTAGAGCATCCGCCATCCGAGCTGGGAGCCTCCATCCACGGATTGCACTCTGTCCGAAGAATAGTCACTTTGGTGTTCGTGGCCCAGCCACAGTACTGCGTCTCCTTCCCGGTCGAGTTTGGAAGAGGCCACCGATCGCCTTCCCCTCGGTAGCTGAGCCTGACCGTAGGTTGGGCGCCGCGAACACAAAGGGCGCTCAGCTGCGCTTGCACTCTGCCTACACCGCGCCTTCGGTGGGAGACGACTTCCGGCGGACTGTAGAGCTGGCACTCCGCAGAACCCCAGTAGGGCTGTGCGGACTGGACAAGCTGCGGCTCTAAGCCGAGAGAGAGAAGCTCTGCCATGGCATGCCATGCCATGGCGTCAGAACCATCCGTCCCCGTCCATGGATTGCCCCAGATCGGGGGACTCATTCTGGGAGCGAAGGACGCATAGCCGGCACAAGTTTCACTCACTAGCCAGGATGTAAAGCAGTTGCAGGAAAAGGCATAGTAGCCATCAGGGCATGTCGCGCGAAGATCGCCTTCACCATACCCCGATGTCGTAACAAGCGAGCTCAAGGAGTCGGATTCCACGCAAATCGCTTCGGCCATGATCGCCGGTAGCTCGCCACCTCCCTTTGCTGTGCAGTTAGATTCAGTCACCGAGATTCCGTCACCCGAATCTGGTGGGATAGTCTGGCACTTCAGAACTGTGGTCTGGAGGTTGCTTGATGGTGATATAGGGCACACGGCCGCCACGGTGCAGTCATCCCCGGAGCATGCGCTACTGTAGGTGACGTACAAGGAAGCACTGAAACGGTCACTTCGGTACGGCCCGACGTCACTCATTGCAAAGTAGGGCGGTGCTGTGCCGAATTTCTGGTAAACGCTGCTGCCGCATGTGCTCGTTTCGAATGTTCCGCAAGCATCCATGAGCCAACAATCGGAGTTGCAGTCGAACTGGACGAAATTGCATCCGACCGCGCGGCAGAGCGCCATGCAACGATCAAGAGACATGGCTCCGTACCTTGTTGCTGAAGAAGCCTGCTCTGAGCAGTAGACGGCGGGCGTGCACCCCCACTGGCTGTCTAGATATGGCATCGCATCCGGTGTAGTGGAAGGATAACATTGCCCAAACACTGTTGTTGTTGTGGTTGTGCCCCACAGCCAGTTCCGATCTCGGATGTACACGCTACTGCCGCAGACGGTGTCCACAAAACCGCCACATGCTCGCAGCAGCCAGCAGTCGGTGTTGCAGTCATACTGGATCGCGTTGCAGTCATCAGTCTGGGAACACGCGACCTTACAGCCTTCCAAGCTCATTGGTCCCAACTGTTGTGCCTCGCTTTGCAATTCGCAAAACTTTCTTGGCGTGCAAGTGTACTCCGCAGAGGTGACGATGCAGCTGCCAGGCTGAACGGAGGATGTCGTAGTCGGGGCAGTGGAAGTGCCTTCCTGGCAAACGACCTGTGCGTTCGGGTTGCCACTTCCAGCGTTGAGGTTGAAGAAAAGCTCCGGTGCCAAGAGCCACTTGTAACAACCATTCGGCCACTGGTCCGTGTCCTCCGCATTCGCAAACGTGTAACCCAGAGATCTTGCCGCTTCTCGGCAGTCGAATTCGCTGAGAACCGGCTCTGAGTTTGAGGGGCAGCTGGTCAAACCCGGTGAAAGGAGGCTGAATGACAGAGTGGCAGCTGAGCTTGTCGTCGCGTTTGCGAGTGTGGTCGTAGTTGTTGTAGTCGATATGCCCATTGTCTCGCAAACGACCTGCGCCTCCACGTTGCCACTTCCAGCGTTGAGGTTGAAGTAAAGCTCCGGTTGGCGGGTCCATTTGTAGCAACCGTTCGGCCACTGGTTCGTGTCCTCCGTGTTCGCGAGAATGTAACCAAGAGCTGTTGCGGCTTCTCGGCAGCCGGATTCGTTGAGAACCGGCGTTGCGTTTGAGGGGCAGTTGGTCAAGCCCTCTGTGTGGAGGATGAATCTCGCTGAAGTGGTCGTCGTTGTGGTTGTGGTGGTTGTATTGGTGGTTGCATTTGTGGTTCTTGTGGTAGGTGCAGGATAGATTATCTTATGGTACAGGCTACTCCCACATACTGTATCAAGCTCGTCTCCACAAGGCTCGGCTTCCATCAGCCAGCAGGAAACTCCGCAATCCCATTGCACGGAAGTGCATGCAAAAGTGTCATCACACCGGCTCAGACACTCCTCAAGCGGAATCTCACCCAGTAAGGTTGCGGCGCCTTGATTCGCACAGTACTTCCGCGGGCTGCAAGCATAGTCATACAATGCGGTGACGGCCACGCATTCTCCAGTCTGGGTCTGAGCCTGAGTTGTTGCTTCAGTCGTTGTGGTCGTTCCCCAATTTCGATCACGGTAATAGATACTGCTCTCACAGCCAGAGGTCACATGCGGTCCACAGCTGTCCAGCAGCCAACAATCTGTGCCGCAATCGTACTGGATAACCGAACAGTCTCTGGTTTCGCACTGAGTCATGCAGTCTGCAAGCGACATCGACCCGAGACGGGTCGCATCGCCCTGCAAAGAACAATATACATTGCTGTGACAATTGTACCATGCCCTCTCGGCTGTGCCATCAGGGTAGCACGTTTCTGGCTCGCCACAGCCCTGAAGGAATAATGCAGAGGCTAGGAACACCGAGGCAACGGCTGGCCTCGCCAGCAAAAGGCCCTTACTCCGCCTCAAAGTGCAGCGCTGCGGGCGGCGCGCCCGAAAAAGCGCAGACTCGCCAGGCACCATTGCAGATAGATACTAGGAGTACATGTTGTGCATGACTCGGCTACCGCACGGCTCATCAAAGGGAGCAGGCTGATGTTTGTTGGGCGTGCCCAAGTGGAAGTGTTTTCTGCATCAGTCTGCCGTGGGCTGCATCTGAACGACTCTACGCAGTCACCTTGAGTCAAACCATGTTGGCGGGTTCGCGAGCACAGACAATGAGTCTGTGCTGCTGTCGGAAGGTTACGGTGTTGAAGCTGCGCGGAATGTGGCTGCCCCTGCTTCCCGGATACTGTGCAAAGCCTGACCTCGTCCGAAGTCGAAGCCGCTTCTGTACATGGGCCTGGCGCAGCAACCGCAGAACACTCTGCTAGATTGAACCACAAGCATGAGGCAGAACCGCTCACGTTCCGCTGCTTGATAATCCCCATCGTCCCGCGGGCACCTCGAGTTTCGCAACTGCGACGCGTGGAGGAAAGCGCTGTAGCCTCAGAATTACTGCACGATCGGCCCAGTTCCTGAACCCGAATCCCCAAACAGTACTCCCTCAACCCTAAACCTCTAAATCCCCAAAACCCTTCTGCAGCAGGCTTCTCTCGCCCGGAACTGCCGAAAGCCTAATTACTCTTGTCTAAGCTTCGGACCGCCTCCTCCGAAAGCTCTACCTCGGCTTCGCTTCCGAGCTCCTACACCATCTCATTTCGGAAGACTGATTCAAGCTACAAACAGGAGCCTTCATGCACCAAGGAGTGGCCACGATGTCATAATTGGGATCCCTCAAAATCCTCGGCAATTTTTTGAAATCTTGGCACCTGCGGGCTGCCGGAATTCACATATCTGGCCTGGCAGACAACACAGCTGGGACTCTCGCATAAAAAAAAGGCCAGGAGCCGTGCACATGCACGCAAACCTCGGACGGGAGCAAGGATCTGGGGATCAGGGGAGACAACCAGTAGTGTACCCCAGTTCTGAATCCGCTGATCCCTGCCTCGAAACGGTTCAGCTCAGTGGGAGACATCACGCAGCCGAGGGCCCGGCACTTGCACCTTGTCGGGAGACGCCAAACAAGCGGACCACTGGAACCTCGCCCACTATGGCGCGGTGCCGGGGTTCGCATTTTTATGGGTCGGGTTTAGGGTTCAGGGCGTTCAGGGCTAGGATTTCGGGTTTAGTCCATTGTTTCACAACCCTCTCCCGCTGCTTGGGTCCAAACCCAGGGATACGAGGTTCTGGCAGAGGGCTTGGGGTTTTGAGCATGGCTTTAGACTCTCGCAACTCGGACAAAGGTTTTTTTTCAAGCTCACACTTGGACAAGTCCAGGCAACACCGGGTTTAGGGGCACGGTATTCTGGTCTTTCCGTCTCGGTCTGTCTGTCTTGTCGTCTCTCTCCACGTGGTGACATTTAAAAGTCAGTTTACATGTGTGCTCCTGTGCATAATGATGTTTCTATCAATGTATCTTGTATTTAAAACTGACTTATCTATGTTGTTGCTATTTGTTATACATGTACTTGAGCATCTACATGAACATGAACGTGTACATAGACATGCACATACACATGCACGTAAACATCTACATTCACAGTTACATGTCTACACTCGTACACCATCTAACTATACGTGTTTGTCTTAGCGACTGGGACAGAGACGGAAAGACAGAGAGAGAGAGAGAGAGAGAGGGACAGAGGGACAGAGAAATTTAAGTTGAAGAGAGCGGCTGCAAGAGCTAGGGGCCACAGTAGTTTTTCTTTCGAAACCGTACTGGCATCAGCGGATCACAGGCTGGTACAGGCGATTCACAACCCGAAGAGCCGGAAAGCGGGCCTTAGCCGGAGGGGTGTTGAGCCACTCTGGCAAGTGTAGGTCGAAGCCTGCTGGCTCCACCTGGGACTTGTTCCGTTGTCTTGTCCATCTTAGGATCCCTGAAGCGAAAGTTACAAGAACCGCCGCAAAAGGGAGGCCCGGATGTTAGAACATTCATCGGAACTCCGGAAATCGGACATCCAGGCATGATCAGGCACGTTCTATCACTCGATTGAAAAGGTCCCAGGAAGCACGGAGCAAAGCACGAGGACGGGACCATGCGGACATCGAGCGCCGTCACGGCGAAGGAGACCCCACGCATCTGACAGGTTTCGGGAAGCTCGGGGATCTTTAGGGTCTCGGGTTTAGGGTATAGGGTTTATAGGGTTTCGAAGGTTCGTGGCTGGCGGACAAAAGCTCACTTCTCGTTTCTTGCGACGACTCGGACGCTTGTCCTTCGATGACCGGTCTCTGAAGGATTCTGTAACAAGAAGTCGCCGAGGAAACTGCTACCGGTAGGCCCCCTCTCAGCGGTACAGGCCATTGTTGATGCGGTCGATGAAGTAAGCAGGGCTTGCTGGCAGGCAGACAAGATTGCCCTCGTACTTCTTGGCAATGCTCTTGAGCTTGTCGTCCATACCGGGGATGTTGTAGATGTCTGAGACCTGCTGGTAGGGCCCATGCGTGCCGATGAGACCCGCGACGGTAGGGAACATGCCCGGGAACTGGCGGTAGGCCTGGATGTTGGCGTTGTTGATGTCGACCTTGTCCGTTCCCCCCAGGTATTTTATTCCTTCATAGTCCACCATCGCCTGAGCGGCACCTGGTGCGACGGCCACGGCTGCCGCTGCGGCGGTCGAGCAAAGCTGCTGCTTTTTGGAACTCAACCAGCCCAGCACCGCACCAACCCCGAATCCTGCCGACAGAACACTCAGGACGTTGGAGCCATTGGAGCTCTGAGAATCGAAAGTCGGCTCAAGCGGCTCCAGCGGCACTTGCACGGCCTTACCGCTGGTAGTGGTGACACCGCTACCAGGTGCCACAAAGGCCGCCACGGGGACCAGAAGCAAGGCGGCAAGCAACGCACGGGCCATGACGTGGATCCCTTTATGCCCCTCAGCCTCTCAGCGCCTCCTCGACAAAATCAAAAAAAACCTGCGGCGATCCCGTGATGTTCGAGTTGAGCGTCCGACCGTGCCCTTGCAGGAAGCTTTCAACACCTTTTTGTGCTTAGGGTTTACAAACATTAGGGGTGAGTCCCACCCTGCTCGCACCCTTGCCATCAGACACATGTGTGGGCTCCTTTTTCGATCTTGTCTCCCGTTCTCCGCTTAGCTCGAGGAGAATCCTCGGGCTCGAGACCGCTGGCTGAAGGCAACTGCCCACGCAATGGCAGAAGATTTTTCTCATCGGACACCGCCTGCCTTGCCTCCTCTGCAAACTGAAAGCCTGAACTCTGGCACTCATATCAGCACTTATCTTATCTTTCATTAGCTCACTCTCTCAAAATTTCGAGATTGTCAGCTTGCTAGACCGCTACTCCAGCCCAGCAGAAACTGTAAAGCACACACCTGAATCAGAACCCCGGCGCCCCCAAAGCCCCATAAATAGCTGCAGCTCAGGCGCCTCTATCCACCTCAGGGGATCTCCACATGGACTGCGATGCTTCGGGCGTGGGGACTTCGGGGGCTGTAAGGCGTGCAGCTGAAGCCACCCAGGGCCCTGGACCGACTCCGGACAGCTGGCTTTCATTGCGGTCGGCTTTCGTATTCCATGCATTGAAACTCAAAAGATCCAGTGACGGACATTGGCTCAGGCTTAATTACTCGGCTGCTGCCCTTGCATCTACAGCATCCACGACGTCCCACACGACGAGGAGCAAGGAGCCTGAGAGCCTGTTCTTGGCGAAAGTTGGCGTTGCGCAGCAAATAACACGTCCCCTGAAGTCTGCACACGCGTGCGTGGGCGAGCGTTCGCATCGTTGGCAAACAGTAGGCTTTTTCCTACGCTGCAAGCAGCGCTTGGATCCGTGACGGGGCTGGGCCGGGAGCAAGAAGATTTTGGGGCTGAAGAATAGCAACAACCATAAGAAGAGGAGTATTAGTAGTAATAATTATGGTAGTGGTACGAATAGTAATAATGATAATAGTAGTAATGATACTAGCACTTATTATGATAATACCAATAATGGCAGCAATAACAACAATAATGATGATGACAGTTGTGGTGGTGGTAGTAGTAGTAGTAGTAGTGCCTCCTGCATGGCTGAACGAGTCACGAAGCAGGGTAATGACAGATACAGGTGAATTCAGCTTCCATGTTGAAAGCTCCCAGTAGTAGTAGCAGTAGTAGTAGTAGTAGTAGTAGTAGTTTTAGTAGTTTCAGTAGTTGTAGTTGTTGTTGTTGTTGCAGCAGCAGCAGCAGCAGCAGCAGCAGCAGCAGCAGCAGGAGTAGTAGTAGTAGTAGTAGTAGTAGTAGTAGAAGTCGTCGTCGTTGTCGAAGCAGTAGCAGAGCAGTAGCAGTAGCTGTAGCAGTAGCAGTAGGAGTAGTAGTACAGTAGTAGCAGTAGCAGTAGCAGTAGCAGTAGGTAGCAGTAGCAGCAGCAGTTAGTAGCAGTAGTAGCAGTAGTAGTAGTAGTAGTAGTAGTAGTAGTAGTAGTAGTATCAGTAGCAGTAGTAGTAGCAGTAGCAGTAGCCGTAGCCGCAGCCGGAGCAGTAGCAGTAGCAGTAGCAGTAGCAGTAGCAGTAGCAGTAGCAGTAGCAGTAGCAGTAGCAGTAGCCGTAGCTGTAGCTGTAGCTGTAGCAGCAGTAGCAGTAGCAGTAGCAGTAGCAGTAGCAGTAGCAGTAGCAGTAGCAGTAGCAGTAGCAGTAGCAGTAGCAGTAGCAGTAGCAGAGTAGCAGTAGCAGTAGCAGTAGCAGTAGCAGTAGCAGTAGTAGTAGTAGTAGTAGTAGTAGTAGTAGTAGCAGTTGTAGTACTTGCAGTGGTATGCGCCAAGGCCCCGAAACCTCCAAAAATTCCCA
>CAJNDV010037528.1:330-12186 GCA_905221635.1 Symbiodinium sp. CCMP2456 | reverse complement strand
CCCCCCCCCCCGAAAATAGTATTGGTTATATATTCTATAGGCCCCTTTAGTATCGATATTCACTCCGACTTTGCAGCTATTGCTGCCGTCGCTTGCAGAATTTCGGGTTCAGCACCTTTTACAAACCTGACACGCCGCAACACTGCCATTCATAATCTAAAACGCCCTTCAAGCCATGAATTTCCCTTTAGGTTCCTTTTGAGTCGAACACGGAAACCCTGCCTAGACGGAATGTCGAAGGGAAGGGAACCGAAAGCACTGTAAAATCGCGGCACGGATCTTGGGAAGCTCCAAGCTACAGTAAAGCCCAGAACTATTTTATTAGCAAGGGGCCGCGATAAGGGAACACAGATAATGTTTAAAGATTCAGGCCTCCTCTAGTGGGGCTTTCTGGGTAAAGGGATTTCAGCCGTTAGAGAGAGGTTTCGGAGCTGACGCGCTGACACTTTGAAACCCAAACTGCTAATCCTATACCGCAACTCCGGAGAGTCCTAGTGAACTAGTGGTTTCCGGTCTATACGGTCTAGGGTGTAAGGTGCGATGCCGCTCCGCAGCTGCTGAGCGTCGACATTGCAGAGACAAGGTGAAATGTAGGGGCCTTCATAATTAGAANNTACTTATAATAAGGAACCCGCAAAACCCTATTCTAATTATTAAAGCCCCTAACCCCATACCCTAAATCCTAAACCCTATTCTAATTATTAAGGGCCCCTACATTCGGGTTAAAGGACGCCATTGTATTATAGGGACTTGTATACACGACGAGGGTGTTGCGGATTTCTTTACTTACTATACCTTATTAATTACATTGTAATTTACTACATTATACTTGTATATTAGATCTTGCGATTCATCTTATATACTATGTTACACTTCGTTATGATGAAGTTTACAATACACTACTATACTTTACACTATACTGTACTATACTACACCTTACGATGTTTACTACGCTGATACGGAGCCCGAAGCAATACTCTTCGAATGCCATGGTCGCCCAAAGCTGAAAGCCTTCAAACATGACACTCCAAAGCCACAGCGGCAGACACATCCGTGCAGCCGGGTGGCTCAGTATGCCCTGGCACACAGGAGCTTTGGCTCTGTTTTTGAGAGTTTCAGACGATAGGAGACCTTGATATACATCAAATCTAAGAGGATCCACCATGACTGGAGGGCGTTGCACAAAAGCATAGCCCGAACTCTAAGATATCAAAGTTCGGCTTGAAGGGTTCAAGGCCCTGGGCTTCAAACTCGAACGCCCTGAGCTGCACTTTTTTTTAGCAGCGGTCTCCGGATCGGATCCGTGGTCTTTAATTTAATGGTAACGAGGCCCTAAACCCTAAACCCTAAACCCTAAACCCTAATAGCGAGGCGTGAACTTGCACTCCCCGACCTTCTCGAGCGGGCTCTGCAGCTCCCGCCTGAGTAAAGAAGTGGCTGATTTGGGTTTTCAGGGCTTAGGATTTGGGTTTAGGGTTTAGGGCTTCTCTTAAGAACCCAAAACCTACTTTTTTGTAGGGTCCCTATAAAATGTCATATTAGGTTTTATAATAGGAACCTACAAAAAAGTGGGTTTCGGGTTCTTAAGGTCGGGCTTACTAAACCCTAAACCCCTAGACCCTAAATTGAACTATAAGGGCTCTCGTTGTTTAGAGTTTGGGACCTTTCTTTCGATGATCACCAGAGCTTCTCAGGCCTAAGCCACTAAACGATAAACCCCTTATAGTTTAGTAGAAGCCTCACAGTTGGAAACCCACTAGACTCATTCCTTAAGAGTGATGTATAGGGAATCCCAGCACGATTTGTCCTCAGTCCGGTTCCCAAACTTTTTGGGGATTTACTATAACCCCCCCCAAATACACTAAACCCCTTGGCCTTCAATAATTCGATTTTGGTGCCGGGTTACTTTTACTATACCTCTGTTGAGAGAACACTGCTGCTCATGGCAACTCCGACCCGTGCATGATGCTAGGATCATGTCCTGCAGGGGCTTTAACACTTAGAATAGGGTTTTGGGGCACATTCTACTTTTCTTAGAATAAGGAACCCCCAAAATAGTAGAGGTAATTAATTAAGGCCCCAACAGTATGCCCGGTGTTCAAGGAGCCGTAAAGTTTCGCAGCTTACGGTCGAGGTCAGAGGGCTCGTAGCAGAGTTCATCTCAACCCCCAACAAGCCCAACAACCCTCTAGCCCAATGCCAACTCCTAGAAAAGCCTTAGTGTAAAGCCCTAAAGCCCTGAATGCACACAAAGCACCGCCTGTAATGCCGGGTGAATGCACCACCCCATCAGCGCATTAGGTTTTCGGGCTTGGGGTTTAATGGTAAAGGGTTTGGTGCTTAGGGATTAGGGGCTTTAGGGCGTAAAGGACTTGAGGAATACGCAATTTGCAGTTGTCCCTAAACCCCAAACCCGGAATTTGCGGGGAGTTTCTCTCAGTGAAGCCGGAACCTAATTTAGGGGTCTGAAGAATTAAAAAAGGGGGTTGGGGTATACTATACGATAATTTTGGTAAGGAGCCTCCCCCCCAACATAGTATAGGTAATTATTGAGGCCCCTATATTACGGAGTCAAGGTCCTGTTCCTAGCCTACATCCAAACCCCGCAAGCCTATGCCGAAGTACACAACCCAAGCAGCAACCCTAGCAAACTCCACGGCTCAGGGTTTAGGGACCTACAAAAACACTTGGCTGACTTCTGAACCCCTCCTACAAGTTCAACTTTTAGCCTCCTTATTATAGTTCATATAGAAGCCCAACAAGGAAAAGTCCTAAGAACAAGCCCCTAAACCTCAAAACCCGGATCCTTCAAGCCGTCTAGCAGAGCATAAAAACCCTGAAACCCTAGATCCTACAGCCCTACCTTAACCTGTCAACACCCACTTTTCTGTAGGTTCATATTATAAACCCTAATATGAGGATTTACAGGCAAACCCTAAACCCTAAACCCTAAATCCTAAACCCCAAACCCCCAAATCCTAAACCTCTAGAGCCCGAGACCAGAAACATCTCAAGCCCTAAACCCAACAACCCGAATCCCGACAACTCCAAGCTTAGGGTTTAGGGTGCGAGGTTTTGGGGTTTAGGGTGCAAGGTTGTAGGGTTTACGGTTTAGGGTGCAACGTTTTGGGGTTTAGGGTTTAGGGTGTAAGGTTTTAGGGCTTAGGGTTTAGGGTGTAAGGTTTTGGGGCTTAGGGTTTAGGGTGTAAGGTTTTAGGGTTTAAGGTTTAGGGTGTAATGTTTCAGGGTTTAGGGTTTAGGGTGTAAGGTTTTAGGCTTCAGGGTGCAAGGTTTTAGGGCTTAAGGTTTAGGGTGTTAGGGTTGAGGGTTTAGGGTTTCGGGTGTAAGGTTTTAGGGTTGAGGGTTTAGGGGTTTGGGGTGTAAGGTTTGAGGGTTTAGGGTTTAGGGTGTAAGGTTTCAGGGTTTAGGGGTTTGGGGTCTGGGGTTTAAGGGTTTAGGGCTTAGGCTTTTGGGGTTTAGGGTTTTGGGGTCCGAAGGACCAAATACTTCTGTACAAGGATTTAGGATTGCGTTCTTGCAGGTCCCTAGGTAGATGCTAGTTAGAATAAGGTCTTGGGGTTATCATGTAGCTATCTACATAGGGCTCTAAAGGAATAAACCTACTAACGCTTTAGGCTTCCATACCAATCTTTCATGTTTTAGGCACTCCGGCCATGTCCGCATCACGCCGGGAGGCATAGCCTCAGGGGCATGTGGTTTCATATAGGGGACTTAATAATTAGAATAGGGTGCTTGGGGTTCCTTTTGGAAGTATAGTGTAATATACCCACCCACCCCCCCTCCCAAAGTCTATTCTACTTATTAAGGCCCCTATATTAGGGTTTGGAGCTAGGGGTTTTGGGAGTCTCGGATACGTGGGTCCTCATAGCTGGAAAGAGGTCTTGTCGGTGGTAGCTTCTGGTGTGCTTGTGTATGGGGACTCTTCGTAGGAATATTCACTCCGGGTTTAGGTTCAGGGTTTAGGGTTTAGGGTTTAGGGTTTAGGGTTTAGGGTTTAGGTTCAGGGTGCAGGATTGAGTTAAGGTCAGGGTTTAGGATATCAGGATTTAGGGCTTGCTCTTGCAGTAGCTTTACTCGCCACTACAACGTTCTAAACCCTAAACCCTAAACCCAAAGCCCAAAACCCGAACCCTAAACCCAAAACCCTAAGCCCTAGGTTAGGCACGCTTTGGGAATACCCAGCGCAACCAAGGATCACGACAGGAATCTATTGCTGGCTTGACCTTTAAACCCTCCGAAAAATATTTATACAAAGGGTCCCGTATAAACCCAAATAAGGAAAATAAAAAATGTCCCCAAAACCAACCTAGATTGGTAATTATTTCGGTCGCTGGGGCATCCTTGTGAAGTCTCCATAGCCACATTCTAAGGTTGAACCCGTGGGCCCCTAACATGGGCCCTTAGGGGATTCTAGGGTCCCTTAAAGGTATATATAGGGTATTTTGTATGTACATTAGGGTCCCAGGGTTAAGGGCCCAAACTAGGGGCCCGTGGGTTCTACCATAGCTACATGGTAGATAGAGAGAGACGGAGGTTTAGGACTGAGGGTTTGTTGGGGTGGGTATTCAGGGTTTGAGTTCCAGATTAGACCCACGGACTAGTACTACAAGTTATTCCGAGCCCCACATTAAGCTGCTCGGTGTGTGGGCTTCGGATGTATGGTTTAGGGGTTCAGGAGGATAACTCACATGTCTGAGCCCCAGTTCGGGTGCCCTGACACTAAGGTGGCAAAATTGTAAACGTAAAGGGTTTAGGGCGTTTAGGGTTTAGGGAAGGGTTTAGAGTTCCGGGTTTAGGGTTAAACCCGGATCCTAACAACTCAAGGTGCCCAGGTAGATCTCGCGGAAGGAGTAGGCTTGTAGGCTGACTGCTTGGGTTCTGAGGCAAACAATGGACAGATTTGAGTTTGATGTACACGCCTCGTACAAGGAACGCGCAGCCAAAACAACCCTTGCAGAACAATATTCCTGAAACGCACATCCATCATCACAGCAGCAGCAAGCTCAATAGTTTTTGAAGGGACTTTAGACCCCAAGCCCTACACCTTCTGTTCAAGGATTGGGTTTGGGGTTTACCTGAACCCACCAAAACCGAGTTTTTTTGTGTGGGTTCTTACTATAAAGCCTACTATGGAGTTTAGAGGGACCCTACTAAAAAGGTAGGTTCTGGGTTCTTAAGGGAAGCCCTAAACCCTAAACCCTAAACCCGAAACCCAAAACCCTGAACCCTAGTTTATAGGGACCCTACTAAAAAGGTAGGTTCTGGTAGGTTAAGGTGGGGTTTAGGCTTAAAGCCTGAAGGTGCGGAGTTCATAGGGTTCGCGGTTTCCGGTTCTGGGTAGGGTTTAGGGTTTAGGGTTTAGGGGGCCCAAGATCAGGGCTTTCAGACTTTCAGGTCCTCAGTTAAGACCCTGATGCCTAGCTCGGAAGCCATCCATGGAACATTGGGGTTCAGGGTTTAGGGGCTTAGTAGAACTGCCAGTCGCTGCCCGCCCTTTTCCACAACGCCTGGACGACGTAAAGCCGTGAGCGCATTCTCAGCAGTCTTTATGACACCCCCGAATCATCAGACCCGAAAGCGGGGCGCGGAGAAGGCTTCAAGGTCACGCTTGAATCTCGACTTTAATGTCTAAGGAACCCCAAACGCTAACCCCTAAAATACCGAACCACCCCCGCTTCTGGGCACTCCAGTACTCGAAGTGTGAGCATGCAGGCCCACGGCCCGAGAACTCTTAGATCAGTAAACTTTATCCCAAAGCCTTTCAAGCAAAAACCCGTGGTGTAAGCGGTCTGCTTATGGAAGCAAGGTTTGAGCTAGCATACAATTCTGAAAAAGGAGTCCAACCGATATATGGGGACTTTAGGAAACAAGGGGTCCTCGTGAAAGTGATTTAGGATGCCTGCATGTCTTGAAAACTCTCACATCCCATTACCCCTCATGGTGAGGCTTCTAAGCTCCTACATGAATTGTCCCTTCATGTCGGGCAGGTCCCCTGTGGCCGCGTATCTGTATTCAAACGCTGAGGTTTGGGATTAGGGGTTGGGGATCAACAAAAAGCAAAACCCCAAACCCTAAACAGGCACCCCTAAACCCTAAACCCTAAACCCCAAACCCTAAACAGGCACGTTCTGTCATAGAAGGAGCCCTTCAGGAAGGGACGCCGAGTGTGGAGCTGGGAATCTCATGCTTTTCGAGCCTAAAACCACTAAGAAACCTCAGCATAAACCACAGCAAGAGCACCCAGGGTTTAGGGTTTGGGGTTTAGGGAAGAAGCCAAGAGAATGCTCAACCAGAAACTGGCATCACCACGAACCTACCCTTTACAAGCCGTCTTGAAGCCAACACCCCGGAGGTTTCTTGAGTGGACTGCTAGACAGGTCCCTGCTTCCAGGGCGCGAACCTTCAAAGCAAGAACCCTGAAAGCTCCTGTCCGACGGTTGAGGATATCAACAGTAGGATCAGGGCTCGGGCTTAAGATCGGGGCCTAAATAGTTACCCAAGACGATCTTGGGATAGTTATAGCATACTGGCCCCAAACCCCGAACCCCCAAAGAAGGTGGCTTGATTGCCAATACTATTTTGGGGGTTCCTTTGTAGAGTTATAGTATACATGGCCCCAAAGCCCTATTAAAATGATGATTAAGGCCCCTACATACATAAAGTATTTTGGGATAGTTATAGTACAATGGACCCATCAAAACTATTAAGGCCCCTACATTATAAGGGCAACCCTAAAGACCCCAAGTTCTCAAAGGCGTCAGACCTGAAATCCTGAAGCTAGTTGGAGCTCTAAACCGTTCGGTTTGGGGTTTCGGGTTTCGGGTTTAGGTGTTGAAGCTCTAAACCGTTCGGTTTAGGGTTTAGGGGTTTCGGGTTTAGGGTTTCGGGTTTAGGGGTTTAGGGTTCAGGGTCTAGGGGTTTAGGGGGTTTAGGGTTTAGGGGTTTAAGGGTTTAGGGCTTCGGGTTTAGGCATACAAGCTACGACGGCCGTGCACCTTGCATGGCTTCTGCTCACAAGAAATCCCTCACGGAGCACGGGGACACAGAATCCTGCACGAAATGGATTCTCTGTGCTTGATCTCGGGTTTAGGGTTTAGGGTTTCGGGGTCTACACGATGCAATTCGGCGTCTAGACGTTAACTTGTATTCGGCAAAAATGCAAGGTATGTGGTCAGGTTCACCCTAACCGGAAAATATTTCATCCACGATGATACTCGCAATGGTACTCGTAAGCTCGTAAGCATGACACTGGAAAAAGGCTAATACGCAATGGTGCCAATTCTGATAAGGCTTGATAAGGACCGTGGTAAAAGCCATCGTAGTCAACATGATTCGGCAATCGGCTTCGTCGTCGTCTTCATGCTCGTCGTAATGATAGTGGTGGTGGTAGTGACTGGAGCTGCATGAGCAGCGCAGTAGCAGCAGCAGGAGCAGCAGCAGCTGCAAACGGATCAGGAACATGATAAGATGATACTTACCCCAAGCCCCCTAAACCCTATAAGCCCTAAGACCTAAACCCTAAACACTAAGTCCTAATCCCAAAGCCCTATGACCATCGTTGTTGCTGCAGACCTGTTCTATCTTCGCCTTTCTACGCGTCTTGGGAGGATCCTAGAAAGAAGCCACGGTTCTGAACCCGAATCCCAAGATTGATCCCTTTTGGGGCCTTCGGGTTCCTCTAGGTTGGTTGGTTGGTTTAGGGTTTAGGGTTTAGGGGTTAGGGTTTCGGGATTCGGATCCCCATGTTACGAGACTGGTACCCATGTGTAATATCCTGAAACCAGCCAAATCCCGAGGGTCCAGTCCCCATGTGCTTGGAGCAGGAACTGATGTCGGGGTATGTAGTTGGTCTGACTAATGTAGGGGCCTTAATAGTTAGAATCGGGTTCTTGCGAGTTGATCCGGGCTAACTAGTGTTTTCACACGATTGACGCGACAGGGACCCACCACCAAGATAGAACAGTCTGATACCCTGAACACGACGCTCACATGCTGATTCATCTAGGGGCCTTAGTTCATGATTAGACAACGGTTGTGGGCTGCATTGCACTACATTATTGACAAGGGATCCTAAAGAAGGGTAAAGCCTCTTAGGCCCAAGAGTCTTTCAAGACTAATTAAACCTAAAACCCAAACCCCCAAACTCTAAGGCCCAGCTGTCTTTCAAGACGCTGGCACAACCCTCACCTGTATGCCAGGATGCACCCTAAACACTAAATAAATCCTAAAGCCTAAACCGCCTCTTTCAAAGACTCTTGCACAACCCTCACCTGTACGCCAGGATACACTCTAAACCCTAAACCCTAGCACATGGGAGTGGCATGTGCATTTCCGGCCTGAACGTCTGAAGAATCTACCAGAAAGCCTCAACCTCCACTCTCGACGGCAAGGGTTTAGGGAGTAGGGCAGGTTGATACCCACCTCTGTCGATGACTGAGTTGACTCCGTGCGGCGGCTGCCGAAGCATGGCCTTAGCAAGGCAAGAACCCTTATGATGCAGCTCATGTGATTGTAGGTGTAGGGTTCTATGAAGGGTTTCGAGATCACCGCAGTAGACATAACGTGCTTACTATCCGCTACTGTCGTTCTGGCTCGTGCAGATATTTGGCACGGGTTTAGAGGAAATCAGTTAAAGCACAGTTTTGACTGATGCGGGATGCTTGATCTTCCGTAAGCTGTTGCCGCATCTCCAAGACTGCCTTGCGATGAAACCGGTAGTACTGCTGATAGTATAAATCCTGCATTTCCTTAAGGACCCTAAACTATGAGAATTATGGCATATTCCTTATGATGGGTAATGCAGGATGTGTATATATATATATATACATATATCACCAACCGAAACCCTACACCCTAAACCCTAATACTACCTGGTATATTCCTTATTATGGATAATGCAGGATTTACATCATCAACCGGATGTTTCTCGGATCCAATCGCCAGTCCTCCGCTGAGGCGGTCCTTTCTTTGCAGCTCCCCAGAGAACCCAAGACACTTCAATTAAGGAATAGGCTTTAAACCATGATCTTTAAGGCCCCAAAAATTGAAGGTCTATTCCAGATTTAAGGAATATACCTTAAACCATAATATTTAACAAACCCCCTAACATATTAAGGAATATACCTGAAATCGCAATCTTTTAGGCCCCTATAATTTAAGGAATATGCCTTAAACCATAATATTTAAGGCCCCCCCCATAGTTTAAGGTCTATTCCTTAGTTAAGGTGTATTGGGTTCTCTCGGTGAGGGCTCATGGAAGAGGGTGGCAATCTTGCTGGGTTTAGGATTTAAAATGGGGTTTTGGGGCTCCTTTAAAGGGTTCCTGAAATTAAGGAATATACCTTACATAGCAATCCTTAAGGCCCTTATAATCTTGGCTGACTTCTGAAACCCTCCTAAAAGTTAAACTAAAAGTTAAAGTCCTAAGAGCCAACCAGAAGAACCCCAAGTAATTTAAGGTCTATTCCTTGATTAAGGCGTATTGGGTTCTCTGAAGATCTGCTCTGGAGGACTCCTCCACTGCCGCTTTTTCTTCAGAGACCTGCACTTTTGAGCTGCTGCTTCTGAGAACGGTTTAGGGTTTAGGGTTGAGGGTTTAGGGTTGAGGGTTTAGGGTTGAGGGTTTAGGGTTGAGGGTTTAGGGTTGAGGGTTTAGAGACTCCTCCGTTGGACCCAGAGAACCCAATACACCTTAATTAAGGAATAGACCTTCAATTCTAGGGGCCGTCTTGAATATGATGATTTAAGGCATATTCCTTAATTGAGGAGCAGACCTTAAAGTATAGGGGCCTTTTATTCCTGAGTTAAGGTATATTCCTGAACTATGGACTATACCTTAAACTGTAGTTGCCGGAAACATTATGGTTTAAGGAATACTTTAATTATGGAATAGATCTTAAATTCTAGGGGCCTTAATATTGCGATTTCCGGTCTATTCCTTAACTAAGGAATAGACTCTAAACTATAGGGGCCTTTGAATTACTATGATTTAAGGTATACTCCTTAAATATGGAATAGACCTTAAACTTCTAGTTGCCTTAATTTTATGATTTAAGGTCTATTCCTTAACTATCGAATAAACCTTAAACTCTAGGGGCCTCTTCCTTGTTTAGGTGTATTGGGTCCTCCGCCGGAGCGGCCGCCGTCTCCCCCTTGGGCGGCTCAGAGAACCCAATACACCTTATTTAAGGAATATGCCTTAAATTATAGCGGCCTAAACATTATGATTTAAGGTGTATTCCTTAATTAAGGGGTATTGGGTTCTCTGGACGGCTCCCGTGCCGGCGCTACAGACGCAGCCATCACTGTTGCCATTACGGTTCAGGGTTTTAGGACTTTAGTGTTTTAGGCTTTAGGGCTTAGGAGTTTAGGGTTAAGGGTTTAAGGGTTTTAGGGTTAAGGGGTTGGGGGTTTAGGGTTTTAGGGTTAGGGTTGGCGGCTCCATGCACGCTCGTCATGGAATGCCTGGGGCTCGAGGCTGTCATGAACAGCAAGGTCAAAGTGGTAGACAGACAAGAACCGCCAGGGATCAGCCATGATTTCTTGCACCCTGGAAGAGTGAAGCCGATTTAAGAAATTACATCGGGAATCAAAGGGAATGGTCCCAATTGCGTGAGTTCGGCACAGAGTACACGCGTCTCGGGGTTGTTTCTTTTGCATGCCCGGCGCCGAAACACTACACAATCTAAACCCGAATCATTCGAAGCCAATTTGTAGATATGCAGGCCCCTAAACCCTAAACACAAAACCGAGACCCCTACCCAGAGAACCCGATACCCCTTAATTAAGGAATGGGCCCCTATAATTTAAGGTAAATTCCATATTTGAGGAATATACCTTAGATCATAAAGTTCATAAGGCCCCTTCAATTTAAGGTCTATTCCGTAATTAGAGTGTATTGGGATCTCTGGGTCCGACAGTCCAAAAGCTGCCACACTCTACAGCACGAAACCCTAAACTGGCCACGGTTTAGGGTTTAGCGCTTTAGGGTTTTAGGGCTTTAGGTTTTAGGGTTTTAGGGTTTAGGGTTTTAGAGTAGGGTTTAGGGCTTAGGGTTCAAATATGTATGAATAGGTATCTCCATAGGAACCGAAAAAGGAACTTTCCCATGGGTTTGGGGGCCAGCCCAGTTGGCGTCAGAGTCTCTTGACATGGGATTTTCGTGCCTTGTTCTTGACCCTTTGGCTGCCATGGCCCGCAGGGCGGCGACTGGGTTGCCCCACTGTAGGAGGTCTGCCTTCTGCTTGCCCTGCAGGAGCACGGTCGGCAGCATGGTCCAGGTCAGGGTCGTATTCGTCCCCATCGGAGGGATCTTATACTGAAGCCCAATAAAGTCAGGATATCCCTATAACATGCTAATGCTTATGCCCTTAAGCCATGAACCATAAACCCTAAGCCCTTTTTGGGCCCCTAATACTGTTGCTGATATAAACCCTGCATGCAATGGGAACTATGGTAGACTCCTTATTTTTGGGTAATGCAGGGTTTATATAATCAAGCCCTAAACCCCTAAACCCTCAACCCCTAAACCCTAAACCCCTAAACCCCCAACCCCTAAACCCCTAACCCCTAACCCCAAACCCCTAAACCCTAAACCCTAAACCCTAAACCCTAAACCCTAAACAACCCTATAAACCCTAAACCGTAGCAACCCCCTAAAGGCCGAAAATCCCCAGTTCCAAGCCCCCCCTAGCTAAAGGATGTTGCCGTTTTGCAGTCCGACATGCCAGTTTAGGGTTTAGGGGTTTAGGGTTTAGGGTTATTTAAGGGGTTAGGATTTAGGGGTTTAGGGGTTTAGGGATTTAGGGGCTCAGGGGTTTAGGGGTTTAGGATTTA
>CAJNDV010037527.1:0-11446 GCA_905221635.1 Symbiodinium sp. CCMP2456 | reverse complement strand
TTTTTGCTCCTTCAATCAATCTAAAGTACCAGTCCTCTTCAGAAGCCCAGGTCATTAGGTTTTCTCTTCCGAGTGAAGCGGCACCACGAAGGGTTGAGCATCCGCCCAACCTGGAAGAACGAATATTGACAACCACCCATATATATATATAGGGGCGTTCGGCAGTTTTGAGGTTTGAAAGTTGGGCTTTCCCAACCAGCCAATGTTTCTAAACAGGGCTGATCTGCACGGTTCAGCGTTGTAGGTTGTTGGTTCAATAGCCATGATTCTGGCGAGGGGCTCGGAGGGCTTGGTCAAGTGGTCGGCTGAGGGTGTCGACGATCTCAGATTTCGCTGACAATGCCCGCATGATGGGTGAAGATGAGATGAGGGAAAGGGCAGTGAGAACATCGCCCAACCGTTGAAGGTTTCGGTCGGAGGCAGATATGAATGTTAAAGTACGGTTTGGGTTCTAAGACGCTCAGAGCAGACTCTACTTTGCATCTTGGGTTTTGTGCTTCTGCACGTCCTCCTTTTCCCCGGGTACCCGGGATGTTTTCGGTCCTACACCGGATCTCACATTTCGAAAAGTAGAAAGTCTAATACACGGCCACAGGCCGAACAAATAATGAAACATATCAGCAATATCTATGGTAGCTAAAGAGTCGTAAAGAGTAGAGTAGATAGCTTGTGTTACAGTGTACCTACTGTTGGCTTTGCGAACCCTAATTGCAAACCTCGACCCTTACATTTGGAATCCAAAGCTCTCGCTCAGCCGATTTGTGGCTTTACGATCCCGCGCAGGAGACTGACGAGTGGGTGTTGATACAGCCCCGCTGCACATGCTGTGCCCACAGGCGGTGGTTTGGACTATTGCTTTTCTCACAACTGTCGGTTTGCGCAGGAATTATTTGAGGTTTTGGTCCAGGTGGCTCCCCAGGAATCTAATCATGATCTATGTGACCATGGATATTTTGCGGACACGAGTAGCAAGCAACCTCCGCCGCCTCACGAAGTACACTCTTCTTGCCGCACAGCTGTTCATGTACACAGCAGGTCGCGAAAGTCCTCCGACGATTGAACTAATCGCTTTGTAGCAGAGAGTAAATCCCGGGCATTGTGGTAGGGCTCAGGAGTATCTGTTCTGCAGGTTGATTTGTGACGCACAGTTCGACTATACATATAAACCTTAAACCTTAAAACCTCAACTACAGCATGGCATCCGACGGTGTTTTGGGGCCTCTTACAGACATGCTTCGAGAATCTGGGACTTGAGCTGCTGGTATGAAAGCTGCAATTAGCTCGTTCGGAGAGGTCAGGGTTGGAAAACTTTCAGGCTTTAGGGCTTTAGCTTCAGAATCTGACCAAAGCCCGAAACCGCTAAACTAAAAGCCCGGAACCTTAAACCATGTTAAACCCTAAACCCCCAAACCCCGAACCCCGAACCTGAAATCTTATATCTAACCCTAAACCCCAAAACCCTAAACACTAAACCCTCAACCCTAAACCCTAAACCCTAAACACTGAACCCTAAACCCTAAACCCTAAACCCTAAACCCTAAACACTAAACCCTTACAGATCCCCTTACGGGTCCTGACGAAAGCCCGGAGAAGCCCTCAGAGGCCCCGGCATATGACCTGCGACTTCCTGGGTCGAAGCCTGCAGGCTCTGGTTTAGGGTTTAGGGTTTAGGGTTTAGGGTTCGGACGTTGAAGGTGTTGGGGTCTAGCTTTTCGGGGGCCTTTTGGGTTTAGGCTTTAAGCTTCGGTGTTTAGCTTTTAGAGGGCCTTTTGGGTGTGGGCTTTAGGGTTTAGGGTTTAGTGTTTAGGGTTTAGGGTTTTAGGAGGTTTAGGGTTTTAGGGTTTAGTGTTAAATGTTTGGCGTTTAGGTTTTAGAGGGGTTTAGGGTTTAGGGTTTTCGGAGGTTTAGGGTCTAGGGTTTCAGCAGGTTTAGGGTTTAGGGTTTTAGGGGGTTTAGGGTTTAGGGTTCAGGGGTGGGTTCGACAAGAAGCCTGAAGAGTTAGGACTGCTGGTCCCTAGGGCTTTGGGTTCCATTCAGAACAACCATCGCAGAATACACCCCCCAGAGCCTTGCTTTAATTGCTCAGGCCCCTATATTCGGAGCTTGGGATTCATTCCTTGGGCTTTCGAGCTTATGGCTTCAAGGGTTTGGGGTTTAGGGTCTTAGGGTTTAGGGTTGTAGGGTTTAGGGTTGTAGGGTTTAGGGTTTTAGGGTTTTAGGGTTTAGGCTTTGGAGGCCAGGGCTTTAGTCAAGGGTGGCTGATGCACCTCAAGATGCCACCCCGCTCTCCCCCCCCCCTCCGCAACCCCAACCCCTAAACCCTAAACCCTAAACCCTAAACCCTAAACCCTAAACCCTAAACCCACTAAACACTGCAAACCCTAACTCCCCGCCCCCGAAACGAGTAAAGATGTGCAGAAGCAGGGCTGGGAAGCCAAGTTGCATCCGCACAGAGGCAAAGAACGGCATGTGCCCCACCAAACGGTCAAGACCCCTTGGTTTTAGGGCTTAGGGTTTTAGGGTTTGGGTCGAAGCGCCCCAGTGGCTTACTAGGCTCCACTATACGCCACTTATCGACAGCCCTACAGGTCTGCATACCCTAACCTACCAAGACCTACTTTTTTTGTAGGTTCCTATTACAAACCCTAAGATGAATTTATTGGGAGACCCTAAAAAACGTAGGTTTTGGTAGGTTAAGGTAACCTTGTAAGGCCTTAGAGCGGCAGGCTTGGTTTCAGAACAGTCGCGACTGAGCCTTCGGCACTTCAAGGTTTGCTCTAGAGAATCCCGACGAGGCCCCTGATAAGCCTTATTAAGCCCTGATAAGCATTACTCACACTGGAGCGGTTGTAGGGTGCATCAGGCTTACATGCTTGAGGGGTTCAGGGTTTAGTTTAGGGTCTGTGAGGAGTTGAAATGATATTTCCTGAGTTTTCGTTGCGCTCATGTGTGCGGCATTGGAGTTGAAGGTTATCATAGAGGTGTCCACGAGTACTGAGTGTTTGTTGCGGCCTTGGTCAGTTGCTTCTGGTTTTAGAACTGCAGTTTTGGTTTGCAATGCAGGTTTAGGGTCTTTTGGGCGTCTTGGTCAGCTCACACCGAAGTCTTGCGGGGGTAGAGTGGTTTGTTAACACAGCTGGTTGGTGAATGACTTCAGGCCCAAACCTCTTTTCGAAAGGAGTTGGCTTGGGGCCGTGGCTGCTCTGAACCCAGATAATACGTCTTACTGTATCAAGTAATGTGCACCTGTATATGTCTGTGTATATGTATATATATATATATACATAACTACATATATATATACACATATGCACGCACATCCCTGTGTGTGTGTAAATGTAAACCTTCAGCTCGGTAAGGGCTTCGACTTGCTGCGGCAGGTGGCGCGAATCCAGCATTCCAGGCGAAAGCTCGAGCAGTGCAGCGTGCATTATGTGGATGTCTTCGTGGCTTGGCTGCCTTGTTTTGTGCCAGAGTTTTGTAAGGGTTTAGGGCCAGGTTTTCTAGGGGTTGTAGAAGTTCTTGCTAGATTCTCCGTACTTCGCTTGTTGCAGACCTTGCTACTCAGATGTTCTCATGAAAAGGCTCAGACCTTTCTCTCCCCCACGGTCCCCATGTGCACTGTGGCACCACATACCCCAATACCCCCTAAACCCTAAACTCTGCAGTCTGTTCGTAATTATTCAAGACCCTAGGTTGATAATGACAATGATACTGCTGATAAAGATAATGATAATGTGAACCAGGTTTTATAGCGACTTATCAAGGTGTTACAGGGTTTTGCGGGCTTATAACCTTTGTACAAGTTTGAGTGTTTGCTGGCAATTTCTTCGGGTTCCCTTATGTACAAAAGTTTAGAATACCGAAGTAGAAATATAAATTTACATATACATAAGAAAGTAAATAGATTTGTCAACATATATATATATATATGTATAGAAGCAACCTCTTGCAACCTAGTCCAAATGGTCAGGCCTCTGTACTATGCACCAAAGCTCTCAGACCGTAAGCTCCAAAGCATTTTCAGCCCTAACCCACTAAGAAGTCATCTTTTGAAGATGTGGGGCCTTAACGCCCTAATTACTAGACACTGTGAATGCCCGACACCCCGACAAAGGGTCGGAACAGCTGCAACTCCAAATGCTTAACGCCGCTAAACCCTAAACCCTAACCTCCAAACCCTTACATAAAACCTACACCAATTTCAATACTCTGAAACTTACTGAGCCCTAGCCCCTGACGTGTCAAAGAAACCCTAAACCCTAAAGGTGCCTCCGCTGGTAGAGGGAAAATCCGCCCTCTGGTGCCCAGCATGGACTGGTAAGGCGGGGCTCCTCAGGGTTATAACTAGCGTTTAGGGTTTACTAAGTTTTGCCTGAACCCGAAAACCACACCAGTGGGCCAAAATGCCTGCTCTCTTAAGGTATGTACGTATGTATGTATGACGAGTTATTAAGTTCATAAACAAATAAATGTAAAGGATTTGGGGCTGCAGACCAGGCTACCCAAACCGTACACCCTGAAGATGTCGCAAGCCCAAACCCTACCAGGGTTGCGCAAAGTCATGATATGCTTGCATAAACTAAACCCTAATCCCTAAACCCTAAACCCTTAACCCTAAACCATTACTAAACCCCTAAACCCTTAAACCCTAAACCCTAAATGCAACCTGAATCCTTCACCCACCTGAGCCCGATTTGGGGTTCAGGGCTTAATGCAATCGCTTGCTTCCCAAACCCTCGACCCAAAGAGCTCTGAAGGCTGTCTCCTGGCGTCCGTAAACCCTAGCCCACCCGACCAAAAACCAACCAATCAACCAAACAAGCCAACAAGCAAACACGCAAGCAAGCACAATTGCATACATATGTTATACATATATGTATGATGCGCTCTGCAAGTTGGGTTGTATATATATATATATACCTTCATATCTGTACATATAACAGTCTCCTCATCTCTCTGTCTGTATAGATGTATATCTATAATATTATAAATGGTTCCGCGTATGCTCACCTACAGCTTGTATATTCATATATATATATATGCAGATACTTATGTATGTATGTTTACATATATATATATGTGCACACATACAACAAATATTCATGTGTATAAACACAGGCATATATATATATATATACATACATATATATATATATATATGCATTTATGCAGACATGCACATATTGACTTGTACACATTACACTTGCACTTACAAAGTGCCGGAGGACTTGGGCAGCAAGACGCCGTTAGGCGCGGGCCACGGAGGTCTTAAGGCGTTCATCTTCAGGGCCTCGTCCGAAGCTCTTTAGGCTTGGAAGGGTTGGGGTGTAGGGTTTCGGGTTTCGGAATTTTCTGAATATCAGGGAATGTTGGAATGTCGGGGTTGCATTTAGGGTTTCGGAGGTTGAGAGATTTTCATTTTCTGTTTCGCTTTAATTTACACAGGCTGGATTGGGAGGCTGTCGACTGGGACGCTTACCACGATGCAAGATGGGCACCACCCTAATCCCTAAGCCCAAACCCGAATTAATACCCTAAACCCTAATTCCTAAGCCTTCATCCCTAAGCCCAAACCCTAGTACCCTAAACCCTAACGACAGCTCATGCGACGTGCAGTATGGCCTTTGGAGTAGTTGGGACGACTGGGAGGCTTTGCACCCCTCAGGCTTCCTTCTGGTAGTCTAATATAAGGATAGAACACTTATGGTAGTTCTAACGTAAGCCTGCAATAGTGGTTCAAGCATAGCCAAAACCCTATTCTACTTAAGAAGACGCCTATCTGAAAGTATTATTGGATTGTGGGTGCAGGGAGTACACCGAGAAGTGGCACATCTGCAGATCAGTGAGGTTCCCATGCCCCGAAATCCGAAAGACGAATGCCTGAAACAAACGCTAAACCCTAAACCCTGAACCTTAAGCCCCTAAACCCGAGACCCTGAAACGAACCCTGGCAAATTGTTTCAGGGTGTTACAAGCCCTGAACCATGCTCAACTTCGCCGTGATAGTTCTTAGAGGATAGCTCTGGTCGTCGCAAGTCGAGTTTAAGCATACGCTTCCGACGGTGGCTTAGTTTTTTCATACCTGGGTAGGGCACTTCGTGTCGGGTTTATGGTAGAGCGTCCGCTGGTGCAGGGCCTAAAACCCTAAACTCTAAACCCTAAACCCTAAACCTCGACACCCTAACACCCTAAACCTTATCAGGCGGACCCTGAATCCCGAGAACCTAAGACCCAGCAGCCCCGGTTCCCTACAGCCCATGTGTTCTGTTACAACCTTTTAGATTAGGGTTTAGGGTTTCGGGTTTAGGGAGTGCTTCTCTAGATTATTAGTGTTGTATCTGATCGTATAGTCTCCATTGCAGTTCCTTATTGTTGGTTAAACCCGTTTTCACCCATAAAGGAACTACAGTGGAGACCTGTGGAGGCGGCGGTACCCAGACGCCGAAGAGTAGCAGGACCTGCCCGTCGGAAAAGCAAAGAGGGATGACAAGGATGTCGACGATTATGATGACGAGGATGATGATGATGATGATGATGATGATGATGATGATGATCATGATGGTGATGACGGTGATGATGATGATGATGATGATGATGATGACGATGATGATGATGATGATGATGGCGAGGATGAGGATGAGGATGAGGATGAGGAGGATGATGATGATGATGATGGCGAGGATAGTGGATGGTGGTGATGCTGATGATGATGATGACCAGCACCTGGATTAGCATCAGAGCCAGCATATCATTTTCATCGCCGTCATCAGCGTCATCACAGTCACTCTCACCATCATTACCACCATCATCATCATCATCATCATCATCCTCGTTGTCCGAAACCTGCGCCATAAACCTTAGGCCTTTTTGATCGGCTTGACATTGGCTGTACACTTCTGAATAATGCATTTTCTTTCTCTCTGCGAGAGAGAAGTAGATTTTTGGGAATGGAAGTCTGAAGCATTGGGCTCGGGAAGATATACCTAAACCCTACACCCTGAACTCGTACGGGAAGAACCCGGGACTCCGCCTCTCTCCACTCCAAAGGCTTCTGGAGCCGTTCAGGATCTCAAAGCCTTCGTGGCGACTCGCCCAACAAGCTCAGAGAACGAATCAAAGGCCACACTCGGCTGCTAGAGTTCTGAATATGGGTAATATAGGGGCCTTTATGTTTAAAATGGGGCTTTGGGGCATGTTATATTATAATGATAATCAGGAACCCCCCCAAAATAGTATTGCGAATTACTTAGGCCCTTATATTACTACTTTTGTCCCCTAAACCCTGAACCCTAAACCCTAAACCCTATATTACTACTTTTGTCGGGGGATGCAGTGCCAAAGGTTTCCTAAGAAGGTGCTTCCATGAAGGAGAGCCAGAGCACCGACAAAAGCAGCCAACTGAAGCCCGAGCCCTTGGTTGCAATTTGGGGTCTAGGGTTTAGGGGGTTTAGGGTTTAGGGTTTAGGGTTTAGGGTTTAGGTCATTTTGGGGTCTAGGGTTTAGGGGGTTTAGGGTTTTAGGGGGTTTGGGGTCTTTGCTTTCCGCAAATGAAGTGCATGTGGCTGAGCATGGTGGCCCTTGATTAAGCTACAATACAGAACCCCTGTAAAGTGAACGGAAGCCTCTGGAGGAGCCCGGTGACTCGCAGCCTCTCCTTCCACCTCATGGCGCCGGAGGGCGCAGATGCGCAGGGAGCCCCTGCCATTTCACAGCCCATAAGTTTCATGAACTCTTCAGAAACTAAACTCGCAAAGGCTTAATTCTGCAAAAACTAAGGCCTAAGCACTAGCTCCTGTAAGCCCTACTTCCTGTAGTCCTTCAGCACAGGAACTCGCAGATGTGTGGCCCCTAAATGGCTTCCAGCCCCCTTTTTCAGGGCAAAGAAGGTAGCAGAACCCTAAACCCTAAACCCAGTAGCATCATGGTTAGGAGTTAAACTAACTAAAACCCCGAAAAAGCCTAGGCCCTAAAACCCTAAAGCCCTAAAACAGGCGCTATCTCTTAATTCAAGGAATAAACCCCTAAACCAAACTAAAACCCGAAAAACCCTAAAACAGGCGCTATCCCTTTAAGGGAACTTAGGTTCGCAGCTGGTTTCTGATCTGGGCTGAGGTCCTGAGTTGTTTGGGTTGTGCACACGTGTTTTTTTTTTTTTGTTGGGGCTTGGGGTTTAAAAAGTTTGACTTTTGGGTTTTTTGGGTTTGACTTTTGGGTTTGGGGGAGTTTGACTTCTGGGTTTTTTGGGGGGTTTTGGGGGAGCCCTCAACCCAATTTGTGGTTTTGGTTTTCGCTGCTGGGGCTTCAGGAGCACTTTCAGGGTTCGGGCGGTTTAGGTTGTAAGGGTGTAAAGGGGGGTGGGGTTTGATAGAATTGCGTTAGGCATGGGGCTGGCGAGGACCTTTCAGGTGGATAGTTACCGTTATAGGAGCCTCAGAGAAGGTCTATATGCCTTATGGAAGCCTGAATAGAAGGCCTAAACTCCCTGAACCCTAAACCCCTAAACCTTAAGCACTCAACACTTCTAACCCTAAACCCTAAGCCCTAAACCCTAAACCCTTAACCTTAAGCCCTAAACCCTAAACCGTAAGCCCACCTGAAGTTTCCTTAAATTTGGGGCTTTGAAGGGTTGGAGGGTCTGCCAGGGCTTCAGAGGAGTACGGGCCCGGCCTTGAAAGTCCAGAACCACCTCTCGTCGGCACTTTTTCCTGGTTGTTGTCTGTCTTAGCCTCCTTTTAGGACCTACTAGAGGAACTACCCTGAACCGTAAACCCTCAACCCTAAACCTAATATCAAAAAGGGAGCCGTTTTAGTTGACAGGTTGTCGGGGAATCTGGGGTTCAGAGTCCTTGGTTCTGCACCTTCCTATCATAGCACCCAGACGGAATGACACTCGGACGGACACCTACCATATGGGTTTATGGTTTATAGGGTTCGGGAAGTCACATTTCAAGGCTTTTGGGTACAAAGACCATGTGATACGTGGCTGTTGGGCTGACTTGGGTCTTACGCAGAAGCCTAAGGTGTCCAAGGGCCCAACAGTCCTTTGCCAGGCTAGATGGGTAGTTCTCTAAATTAGGGTTCCTTTTAGAGCCCTTTTGATAAGGGTGCCGTACTATACTGGGGACCTAAAAGGGACCCTAATTTAGAGAACTACACAGATAGGGACCGACAAATTCTAGAAATCTCGCATTACAAGGCTCCACCTTTGCTCCAAGATGCCGGTGCCACACTCAGCGATATCTGCCAAGTTTCCGGTAGTCTTAAGCGTCTCGGGGTTTGGGCTTTCAGGGCTTCGGCTAGATTTTGGAGTTAGGGCTGGGCCATGATTCGCCCTAAACCCTAAACCCTACACCGTGGACATGTGGCAAGGAGGCCAATTCACAACAGCTGCCAGGAGACTAGGATTTAGCATTGCTGCATCTTCTCCGTAGGATCGCGCGATTTAGCATGCAGCGATAGCTGGTCAGTGAGCCAGTGAGCTCTGGTTATCCTAACCGTTAATTTGCTTACAGCTTACTGAACTTGTAGGATTATCCTGCAGCACGAAAATGTCTGATACACACATTCAGGGCACATGGCCGTGATGAGATACTAGCAATAACCCTAAACCCAAAACCCTAAACCGTGGTTTAGGGTTTAGGGTTCAGGGTTTAGGTCGTAACAACAGCAGTTGTAATTGAAAAACGACCATCATACTCGAGAGGTATGACAACTTCCACATGGGAGCCACGCACGAGTACGTGAAGAAGACCACAATGTGGCTCTTCCATCTGTGCATTGCGATCCTCTTCGAGCATTGGGTGACGCAGCAGGCTATGGAGCTCAAGGCGAACAGCCGGGGGCTATTGTTCCACAATCCCCTAAACCCTAAACCCTAAACCCTAACATCCGGGTATCGGTTTGGAAGAGCTTGACATTCTCGCTACCTCGGACCTTCTGATCCCAGCGGAAGCCGTCCAATGATCTTTCCGCCGACCGCGCCGGTCCAGCGCTTTCTCGATGAGGAATGCGTCATTCTCTCGCAACCTACGCTTCAGCTCGTAATCAGGGTAACAATAGGAATGAACCAGCCAGAGCTGTCATGCGTAGTGAATATTCCCGAGAGCCCTATCGATTGAGGAGTATACGTTAAAACTAACCTCGTAGGGTTCAGGTGTAGACTCCGTGTCTATGATATGGTGCGCGGTATGATTCTCAGTCAATGGGTACCTGGCTCCGCAGGAAATTGGTCCGTGCCTAACCAGGCAGCTCAACTGAAAAGGCCCCGCATAGTAACCCTCGTAGAAACTTGAAAGGATTTGTTTAAGGAAGCCGTATGGTGACCCGTGTAGATCCCTTATAGCCTTTAAAGGAAGCCTACATTCGTAGATCCCTTGTAGAAGCCTTTAAGGGAGCCCTGTTCCAATTACTAAGGCCCCCACGTTAAACCCTTGTACTGCCCCTTGCACACTACGTACAAATCCCTTATCTAATCTTTTCAAGGAGCCCTAAGCCCTAAATTCTTGTAGAACTCTTCAAAGGAACCCTACATTAGCCTGTAGTCGCCTGTAGTCCCTAAACCCTAAACCCTAAACCCTAAATCGTTCCTTTAGTCCCGTTTGGAGGCTTGGAATGCAGAGCTCGAGAGCCTCATTTTGCCTTTCGAGGATCCGGGCAGTGTGAGATGGGACTGTTAGGCTTTAAGGGCCCTCAAAGGGTTCCTTACTAAGGGTTTAGGGTTTAGAGTTTAGGGTTTAGGGTTTAGGGTTTAGGGTTTGGGAAGTAGTACAGGGGCCTAAATACTTGCTAATATTATTTTTCAGGGCTCCTTATTAGAACTAAAACTGAATTATAGGATAATGGCCCCAAAACCCTATTCTAATTATAAACGCCCCTATATTAGAGGGTTCTATAAGGTATGTATGTAATATGGGTACAGGGTTTCTTGCCCTTCGAGGATCCTTCAACTTGGAGAGTGCAGGGTTTTGGGTTTGGGGTCCGGGGTTTAGGGTTCACGGTTTGGGGTCCAGGGTGTAGGTTGATGGTTTAGGGTTGGGGCTTTGGTTTCGGGTTTTGGGTTTGGTTCAGGGTTGGGGTGTTTGTTTTGGTTTTGGTGTTTCGGGTTTAGGTTCAGGGTTTAGGGCTTCCGGTTTAGGGGACTTAGGGTTTGGGGATAGGGGAAGCTAGTCGTGCGTGGACCTATGTGGTTTGCGCGATTCGAAGAAGCAGCTGACTCCCTGGACATCTCATGTACTTTATAATTTGCTGCTAAACCCTAAACCCCAAACTGTCAGCCCGATACGAGCCTGCTTTCTTGGAACAGGGCCAGAGAGAGGTTTGGGTCGGTGAGTCAAAGTCTTACCGCTCCGTAAGGGTGCTCCGAGTCAAGAGCTTTAGGGTTCGAGGTTGGTAACTAGCATGAAAGTTCCTGTAGGCCACCCCCCTGATAACTTTACAATAATAT
>CAJNDV010037526.1:0-19265 GCA_905221635.1 Symbiodinium sp. CCMP2456 | reverse complement strand
CGCGTTTCCACTGCACCGGCACATAGGCAAAATAGCACTCATGTATAGCACTGAGAATTTTGAGCATCACAGGTTGCTTGTATCTTTTTTGATGCCCACAAAGCCCATTGCCAAATGTGATAATGGGATTAGAAGGTCCACTCGTGAAGTGGGAAGAGGCATGCAGGTGTGAATGGGATTCGGGCCGGTCCTGTCCACAGGACAGGTTTGGGTTGTCTTATGTCTAGGGGATCGTGGGTCTCGGCTTATGTCGGGCTTCAGGTGGCTTCAGGCTTTGGGGCATAGCTTCATCGCAAAGCACTCGTTGGACCCCTTATTTTCGAATCGCTCACGGCCGAAGAGTCGTAGGAATCGTCGTAGGAAGGCATACCTGGCACGTCCATGAATCGATGATTCAGCTTGGAGTCACAAGTAAACTGCGAGCGAGCACCGACCCTCCTTGTAGCTGCAGGCAACTTCCTTTCTTCATCCGTTTGATGGCGAGTCGAAACTAGAAAGCAAAAGTTCGTGAGGCAGCCGGACGTCAAACTCATCAGCATAGCCTAAAACTCTAAATTGCCGTCATAACTCACCCACGTGCATGATTGCATGCCCGTTCAAACCCTTGACCGGCAGCCACAGTCTGGAATCTGTGATTCCGCACCAATATGATGATCTGAGTCGAATCTCATGCGGCAAGTTTGCAACATGGCACCTGCTATCGGTGTGCTGCACTGCAAGGATACTGAATCATTGAACTGAGAATCAAGCTTTTAAGAGCACACTGCACGAGATCGAACATGCATGGCATTCCACAAGTTCTACAGTACTGCATTGCTGCATCACTTTAGCAAATGAGAGCAATGTTTGGGCTGCATGTCATGCAGCAAGAAGCCACTGCCTGAATTTGGGTCTTCGGGCTTCACTTTGCTAGCAGAGCTGGATCCATCCGACCGAAAACACAAACCTCCGGCGTGCAATGGATCCGACTTTGCACCCCGTGTCTGACTCTTGCCAGACTTCTCACCTTCAAACGCCTGGCGAGTGCAAATGATCTCGCCCTGCGGATCTCTCTGCTCCTTTGAAGCCAAGATTGTCACGACCTGCGCATCATGACACGGGTGGCAGTTGAATATAATTGAATAAGTTACTACAAGCACACACACACACAATTATATATAGTATCAGAATGAATCCCAGCACATGTTTTGAATCTTGGCTTGCTTCCGGTTGCCTGCCTTCTCCTCCAGCCGCACGAAGGGCAAAGAAAGATGAACCGTTGTCGCACTACCACACCTCAAGCATTTCAGCATAGCTTCCAAACTGGCGGACCAAACGTGCTTCATTGCTTCATGCCTCATGCATCCGAGCTGCGCATTTGTGAACTGCAATGTTTTTTCGTATCTGCCGCTCGAGAACATCGCCGACTTGCTTGGGTCACTCACCTTCATGAACCATATCGGGCATGGTGCCAGACACGTCACCTTCTGGAAACCCTCCGCTGTCATAAAATACTTGATGGTAGTGGCTCCCATCACCACTGTTGCCACCTGCTCAGCAGACAATGAGAAAGATCACTATAGACTCGACTATAGACTATTGACTCATGATATTGATGACAAAAACTATGACTGACGACAATGTTCGATGGCCTGCAAGCTCTTGGGGCCACAATCTGTGGAGATGTTTCCGAAGCAATACAAAGGCTGACCAGCTAAGTCTTGCTTGATGTCCTCGCCCCTGATGATGGCACTGCCCTTGTTATCCGCATACAAGACGGACAACAACTTCTTGGATGATTCCTGCCTTAGATAGCAGGGCAAGAATTCATGCAACAAAAGCCGATAGGCAACTCACCCACCGCTATTTCAATACTTTGGTTACACATCTAGTCACAAAGGGCAGATCTGGCAGATGAGCGAACAAGGAACCATTCATCGATCTGAACACCCCCGTCCGGCGGGACATAGCAACAGAGTAACAGCTACAGCTGCAGTGAATTCGTAGACTCGCGCAAACAACTAAACCTGGAAAGTTCAACGAGATACGCAGCCAAAGAGATAATGTGCAGTTGGAGCTGAGCCTGGATCGCAAGCACATCCAAAACATGGAAGCCATTGTCCCCGGTCTTCTTAGTCCCGAAGTCTGCAGCCGAGCAAGCCGTGTAGATGGTTTGGAAAAACGGAAGCTGCGGTTGAATCGTAGTCGCCGAAGCACTTGAGTCTACTGCTTCGGCTTGGTGTGTCCCTTGCGGGATCGATCCCGCAGAAACCTCTTCCTTGATTTCTGCTTCTACACTGCCGCCTTCCATCAAGAGGCTCTTGGCATTCTTCCAAAACGACTTGGTGATGACCGATGAAGGTGGAGGCAGCAGCTTGCTTGCTAACACGTGCTCTGGACACGGTGCACCTTCCTTCTCATTGTCACGATCCTTTTGCTCCGTGGTCCGCAGCATTTTGCGCCGCGTTGTCAAGGCCCGTTCGAACACTTGGATCCACATCGCAGCCCACGTGTTGACACCGTCCATATTCTGGTTTTGCATCAGGAATCGTGTCTCCAACTCCATTATATATTCTTGCCCGTCCTTGCACAAATGCAAAATGATGTCGTAGAGAGCCCGCACGGAGTTGGGACCCAAATCCTCGAATTCAACCAAAACCGGCTCTTTTGATCCCGACCCCTTGTCCCTGGCATCTGTTCGAGTGTCTGGAATGACCATCATGACCTTCATGCACGTCAACATATACTTCGCTCGAGAAGTAATGAGGGTGGCAATGATGCTGTCATTCAAGGTCACAACCTCCCCGTGGTTGGAAGCCTCCTTCTTCGACACCAAAAAGCTGGCATCTTTTCCAATCTCTGCCAGGATCTCTTCCTGCCAACTGGAATCTGTTGACTACACACATATAACCTAGCCACGAAAGCCACAGGCTCCAATTTTGCAACTCAACTCAACACGCTAGTTCACGAGTCCTGACTCTGGCTCGCAGTTGAGTCGGCCGCTTTATCCTGCGACTCTTGTGCCTTTGCTGCTTCATCGTGCACCTGTGCCAGCTTGGATGCCACGACCATCGCAGCCGCCCCAAGCGATGGCACGGAATCATCAATGACCGCCTCAGTCTCCATCAATTTGGTAAAATGCCAAACCATATCCTGCACCGTGTGCAGAGAATCGTGAAAGTCACACTTCAAGTTGGGGTTCCAATCGTCCTTTGTCCGTGGGCAAGTGCAGAAGCCAGCTCGAACCTTACTCAAGCACGCAGCGAAAGCGGGGTGCTTCGAGACCTCCGGCGAGCTGTTGGTCACAAGGAAATCCTTGCACAGCTGACAGCTGCGCTTGTCATGCAGAATTTGCTTGACTGAGTCTGGCTGAACGACCTGGGACGGCGCGCCAGTCAACCGTCCAGCTGATCCCGAGCTCACCTCTGACATCATTTTCTGCAAAACCTGCTGCATGTCGAGTCCACTAGACAAGGTCTGCTGCTGCTGGCTTTCCGTGAGGGCAGCCACGAACATGTTCTGCAAAGCCGGACGGACCTGAGGATGAGGTTGGGAACTCACAAGGCAAGGACCAACAAACACAAAGCCAAACACACACATGCAGGGACATGGACCAATACATTGACACAGTGGCCTGTGACCACACCTTGAGCGGCTTTTTGCGGAGCACCACCGTGCCGGAGCAAGCGAACTCCAACCCGAGGGAAAGGACTACCGCTCGCATTGTCTTTGTGGCTGGCGAATTCTTGAACAAGGCATAGGGGCCTGTCAGGCACCTTTCGACAGCACTCAGCAAGTCGTCCAACCACAGCCTTTGTCGAGAGCCCTGCCCGTGTCCCTCTGCATCCGTCTCCTTAGCACCGCCCTTAGCGCTCTGCGCCTGGTCCTGCTCACTACAGCCTACTTCTGCCACGTTGAAGTCGATGCAACCTTGCAGGTCCTGTGTGGTCTCTGCATCGAACTGCAATGCCTGCGCTTTCGCTTTGGCTTTCGATTTGGCCTTGGCCTTTCGGGCCGCCTTTTTTGGAGCTGCGTCAGTCGAGAGGTCTGGCACATGCGCTCGCTTCTTCTTGTCACTCGTACCCGTGCTTGCACCAGCCGCCGCACTGGCTTTCTGGGTGACTTTACGAATGAAAATGGCTCCTTGTATCGGGCAGCTCAACCTCTGATGCGCATGGACGTACACGGCGGATTCTGGCGTCTTGCCGAAGAGGAACGGCGGTCGTCTCCCTCCGGTGGAGGAGTCAACCGGCAACAATGGGACCTTGCAGCTTCACATGTTGAAACGAAAACAGTTGCAAAACACAGCATGAACATGAGAGTGTGCACACACGCACCACAAACCATGATCTGGGAGTCCACACGCAAAATTTGCAAAGTTCAAAGAGCACTGCCCCCAGAAGTTCTGTTGATTGTCCGGCGAAACGGTTTTCCAGGAATACAGCATGACCATTCATCGTGGAAAGAACGGTCTCTGCCTTTGGCATATCTGTATTCATAAAGTCTGCAAACTCCCCCATGAATGATTCGAACTCGCTCAGAATGGAGAAGCTTGCCAATTTGTTCCTCAAAGCCCTCGAGGTTTTGAAGCTTGCGGTGCTGTACCTCTCCTCGACAGGAATGCAGGCCAACAAGTGCGTTTGCATCAAGACATTATCCGAACTTATATAGGAGGTCCTTGTACTCCGAGGCATTCAGCCACGAGTTGAACTGCTCATGATAGTTGCTGTTGCGACTGGTAATGCTGCTTCTGTCGGCGAAAGCACGCCATGCCTGCTCGGATTTCGGATTTGCCCATCAACCAGCAGCCTATCAAGTAACTTATCAACAGCAGGCTGCATGCCTAGCCAGCCCTCCAAACAAGCAGCCTCATCAACTTCACACACACCAGAAATCATCTCGATGAAGTTGATGGCCCCACCACCATGAAATTGATTGTTGACATCCTTGAGGTACCTTACATCAGCACTGCAGTCTCAACAACTTGACTGTAGCAACCAACCCTCACGCACTCGCGCACGCAGTAACTTCACTCATATACAAGGACAGAAAGCTGAGTGGGACACGTGATGACATCGGGGGGTGTGCGGGCATTAAAGACCCGTGCCCGCAGACCATTCGCCCGCGTGGCCTGGACCTGCGGGTGATCGCCGTACTCTTCGTCGCAATCATAGAATGCCTCACTCCTGCCCAGAACTGCCCACGCACCGCATCAATCAAGCAGGAACACAACCACGACCGCCGGACAGGAAATATGCCAACACAAGCCGACTCAGCCCCAGACAAGGTCCCAAATGTAATCGCTTGATACGGCATGCCAGGAGCACTGGGTTCGATGACCCAGCACTCGCCTCTGCACCCCTCAAGAATGCCGTATGCCAATATCGATCGTTTGTAGGATGCTCTCACCGAAAGTTGCTTCCGTTGATTTAGTGAATGTCTCACGATGTTGCGCGAGCCATCACTTTGATAGAAGTCCAGCTTCACCAAACCGCCGTCTTGGCACTGCTGCACCTGCGACATGACACGCTTAAGTTCTAGAGCACGGCACACATGTTCATGGATATGCTGCATCAGCAGAAGCCAACATGCACGGAGCGGTGTCTTTCAAGGCGCCTGATACATCTTCCATATTTTGTCTTGTAGTTCGCGACCTTTTATATTCCCGAATCTCTCCGATAGGGATCGCTGACCCCACAAGGCGTCCGATGCCGCTTGCACGTTCATGCCGGCGCCGCTCATGCCGCAATCTGAAATTCCAGGTCTGAGAGTATGGTTGTCCTGAACTCACTATCGCCGTCACTACCATTCTGGCTTCCGATTTCGAACTGAGTCTATGCGAAACTGGAACATCCGACGCAGTCCTTGACACAAGCAACTGCCCAGTCCGTCGCGAAAGGCCGCAAAGGATCAAAGCTGGATGCTCACGCTGCGGTAGGCACTTGGCATGGACGGCATGGATGCGTGCGGCAGGCTTCAGGCCATGACCATTGTAAGGCGAAGTTTCATCTCAACACCGTCCGAACTGTTTTTTGCAGCGTCACCCACCGTCAGCATCGAAGCTTGCAAATTTCCGGAACTCAAAAACGGTCACCATGATACACCGCGTGCATCGCAACTGTGGACTCTGCGCTGACTCTGACTCTGCTTTAGTTGCACTAAGGACAACAATACATGATGTTGATGCTCCTGCTGAAGTTGATGATGACGACGATGATGAAACATATATAGGATGAGTCTAATCTTCGTCTAGAAATCTAGGCTAAGAGGGTTGCTTCACGCAATGCCGCAATGCTGTATCATGATTCCCACTGTGCATTCAGACGCCTTGCCAAATTAGCAAGTGTCGACGTCAAGGCCTTGGGAGTTTGCACCGGGACTTCCAAACAAGCGAAGAGAATTGCCACTGCACAGTTCATGCAGTGCATGCTATTTCCCGC
Organism: Symbiodinium sp. CCMP2456; assembly: GCA_905221635.1. NCBI lineage: Eukaryota > Dinophyceae > Suessiales > Symbiodiniaceae > Symbiodinium > Symbiodinium sp. CCMP2456. The sequence continues at coordinate 12,846 of CAJNDV010037526.1, read as the reverse complement.
CTGTCCAATCCTAGCTGTGCGGGACTCTGGCAACTTCCGATCAGGCACTGCGAAACTGCACAGGGCGACTCCCTGACTCAAGTCTGTCTTCACGGGGAATGACTGCGCAAGCAGGGCTTCGGAAGCCAGAAGCCACCTCCCATGTGCATCTGACCTTAGGTATGCAACATAACAACTTCACAACTTCTCTGGAACCATAGACAATAGACATAACAACAGCACAGGAGCCACACAACCTTGCCACAACCTGACTGACCTGCAACTTGAAGGTTGCAAAACTACAACACTCGACAAAAAAAGAACTCAAAACAAATCAACCAACAGCTAACAAGCTCGAGTGCGGACAGCACACCAAAGAACTCCGGAATTCTTGATCAGGGTCTGGAGGTGGGAAGCATGACTGGACGTGAAAGAAAATGACGGATCCTGGTTGAGGGCATAGACATTGTTTGGCCTCTCTGTCCTGTAGTGCAACAGAAACTCAAACTCTGACGCGGTCAGGGATTCGACGAAGGCCCTTCGCACTGCTTCTGGATTCGTTTCGCATGCGCTTGCAAAGTGAGCCAGGTCTGGGAAAGGGCAACCATCCTCATGCAAACGGCTGTCCGGCCGTCCGCATGCCCAGCAAAGCTCCTCGTAGATCTCGTCCAAGTCTGCAGCAAAGTACATGTCCCATGCTGGCACTGCCGAGTCACCTGGGATTCGGTGATCTTGGAACATTTTCACAAAGATATTCCAAGGCGTCGTCCATGCTTTCGTCTTGTACTTGTGGCGAAGAATCGACCACTTGCGGGGCCTCGAGATTGCAAAGCCGTAGTCCTTTGGAGACATCATGGCATACTCGATGTGGTAGACGTGTCCAAGGATGCGCACCATCTCGTCAGAAGCAAAGTTCTCCACATTTTCCTGGATCAGCACTGCCTCCTGAAGGTCCAACCTCATGCTGCACCAGCACAAAAAGTACTGGTAAGTTGGCCCGCGGATGCCAGCCATCTTTCCACGGATCGATGCATCCGTGCACGGCGTGCCAGCCACATGCAACCGGCACGAGGGCACCTGCTAGGAAGTGAAGTGCCGCTGACTTGCCCTCAACACACACGCAGCACATGCATACATGGGCACATATGTATGTACATACAGACACCAGTACACATATATATACATACATACATACATACATACATACATACATACACATACATACATACACATACATACATACATACATACATACATACATACATACATACATACACGCAGACATACACGCAGACATACACGCAGACATACATGCATGCCATGCATGCATGCATACATACACACATAACTACATGCATCCTCCCCTCCCCTCCCCTTTCCCTTCCCTTCCCTCTCCTCCCCTCCCCCTCCCGCCCTGGCCCCCGCCCAATCCCCATTCCCCTAAAAGAACTGGCCCTATAGACAAACTGCGATCCGAGGCACAATAAGATCTGAGCGATTGGGTGTTCTTTTGATGAGCTTAACAGGACCTAAATGAACACCTAAAAGAACGGGCCCTGTAGTCCAACACATATCTGCCATATATGCATATCGGCGATTCGAGACACAATAAGTCACAATAAGATCTGAGCGATTGGGCTTCAAACCGCGCGTTCTTTTGATGAGCTTAAGTGGACCTAAAAGAATACCTAAAAGAACGGGGTCGGGGTCTGTAGTCGAACACATATCTACTATATATGCACACTGAGCTTCAAGCCGTCTGTTTTATTGAACGCTTAGTATGGACCTAAAAGAACTGGCCCCAAATCAAGCTGACGTTGATGATGCTCCTTCGCCTGCCCCGAAAGAACCCCCATAGGCACAAAAGCTTTAAGCCTCCAACGAAACCGCCGATACCCAAGTCGGAAACCCGAAACCCCTCTCTGCCTCTCTCCTTCATCTATGTCTTAGCCCCTGTCTCTCTCTGTCTCTGTCACCCACCCACACACAGCCAGCAAGCAGGAGAGGACAGAAATAGTGAAGGAGTCGGAAACGAAAACGGACAAGAAACTACACCACACCTATGTTATCGGCCCTTCCGCCCGACCTCGCACTTCTGGTTGTGCACCAAGCACCATCCTGTACGGGTGGTAGCCTGTCGCTGCTTCATCAGCGGCAGCAACACATTGTTCACAGCATCTTCACATTCCAAAAGCTGAGACATGCGGATGGCGGTGGAGGTGTTCCAGAATTGTGTGATGTCTCCAAAGACACACCCTGGACTGTGGGGGTGTGCCTTCAACTCCTGCTGTGCATGGTGTGTCCACTCGATCGCAAAAGCATTGCGAGGTCGTGGTATGTGTTCCGCTGACATCGATAGCTCTTCACAAAGCCCTAGCCCCAACATCAAGAATGATGTGCACGGTGCGTCCACCCCTGAGAAGCTAGAGCTCATAGATATCTCGTTCATGCTTTGCAGCGCAGCTGTCATCGATTCAATGTCGTTGTCGGAGACTGCCGTTGTTTCTGAAACGGAAAGCCCTTGGCAGCCATGACTCTGGACCATCTCCCCGACAACCTGCATCTGCAAGCCTTCATCCAGAGGAGCATGTTGCACACTCCTACGAAAATGGAGCCAAGCCCTCCACATCCAGCGGCGCCAGCTGAACAGTCTGTCAAGCAGAGGCATGCGCTCGCTGTTCCGTCTGAGCCACACATCTGGGCCCAGGTTGCAAGACTCCGGCTCGACAGTTTCGAGCATGTCTGAATGCGCACGTTTCTTCGGCTTTGATGCTGTCTTCACAGCAGTCCTGCTTCTGGCTAAAATCTTGGGCGACGTCTTAGCACGCAACCTATTGGAGACAACCACAGAAGAATCAGAACCATGGCGGTGCTCGTCGAGCATGTCTGAAGTATGCAGTCGCAATTGAATATTGCTGGAAATTGCATTCTTAACAAGACTGCCTGGACTGTTGTTGATGCCAAAAGTTTCTGCACCAAACGTTTGATCATCCTTGCCTGCATGGTATGCACAGCCGTGTACTGCACAACACATGACGCAACTTATCAAAGCAACACTTGTCGGGAATACCTCCCGCACCCATGTTGCTCCATCCACTGCCTGCGCAGCAGCTTGATGAGGGTTCTCAGTTAATGTGATTGTCTAAAACTTATCAAACCAAAGAACTCAAGACGAGTAAGGTTTTCATAATAGTTGTGTGTTTCTAATATAATGGCTAGACTCTAGTGGGCACGGCTTTGTGTGACTGCTTGGGATGTGGACAAACTCCGTCCACGGGGGCCTGGCGTGGAGGGACTCCGTCCACGGGCCTGGGGCCTGTGGACGGACTCCGTCCACGGGGCCTGGGGCGTGGACGGATTCCGTCCACGGGGCTTGGGGCCTGTGGACGGACTCCGTCCACGGGGTCTGGGGCGTGGACGGACTCCGTCCACGGGGCTTGGGGCCTGTGGACGGACTCCGTCCACGGGGCCTGGGGCGTCCACGGACTCCGTCCACGGGGCTTGGGGCCTGTGGACGGACTCCCTCCACGGGGTCTGGGGCGTGGATGGACTCCGTCCACGGGGCTTGGGGCCTGTGGACGGACTCCGTCCACGGGGCCTGGGGCGTGGACGGACTCCGTCCACGGGGCTTGGGGCCTGTGGACGGACTCCGTCCACGGGGGTCTGGGGCGTGGACGGACTCCGTCCACGGACTTGGGGCCTGTGGACGGACTCCGTCCACGGGGGTCTGGGGCGTGGACGGACTCCATCCACAGGTTCTGGGTGTGGACGGACTCCGTCCACGGGGTCTTGGGGCGTGGACGGATTCCGTCCACGGGGCTTAGGGCCTGTGGACGGACTCCGTCCACGGGGGTTAAGGGCGTGGACGGACTCCGTCCCCGCACCTTGGCGTGTGCGGACGGACTCCGTCCACGGGGTCTGGGGCATGGGGTGTGGACGGACTCCGTCCACATAGCCTGGGGCGTAGACGGACTCTGTCGACGGACCCGTTCCCGGGGCGGGGCATGTGGTATGCAAGGTGATGTGTGGTTTGATTATACGTGCAAATCAAAACCCAACTCATACCACCAACCTTGAGTTGTAAACATAAATCAGTCAGTCCCAGAAAATATTTACTCTATTATACTATCATACTACTATAACTTAAATGATCAACATCCTTGATGATACATGTTTCACCAGCATAGACAATTGCACTTGCTGTGCCACAGCTGCTTCCTATGGTCTGATACCTACAACGACAAAAGCCTTGAAACTCCTGCGACAACTAGCGGAGAGAGACAGAGAGACAGAGAGACTGTGAAAAAGAGAGAGAGCGAGAGAGAGAGAGATAGAGAGGGAGAAAAAGAGAGAGGGGAGAGATAGTGCGAGAGCAAGCAAGAGAGAAAGATAGAGAGAGAGAGAGATAGAGAGAGAGAGAGATTGTGGGAGATAGAGAGAGATAGAGAGAGAAATAGCGAGTGGGACGGAGAGCGAGACAGAAGGTGTGTGTGTATATATATATATATATATATGTATGTATGTGTATATATATATATATACACATACATACATACATATATATATATAGATGTATTATATGTGTATATATATATATATGTATCTTCATATATTTTTCATGTTTGTATATAAAGGTATCTTCATGTAAAGATATATATATATATATATATATAATACATATTACATATACATGTACTTATGGTAAGGGAGACGGCAAGAAAACCCCATAAATCCAACGACCGTTGTGCTGGGCTTGCCTTGACATTGATTTCGATGCCACACAACCTGCGACAGGAAATAATAATCACGCGCTGGGTTGCCAAAGCCACTGTCTCGGTTGTTACTCTTACATGTCGCCACACAGACGGTCACCAGTTGGAAGGAAGTAGAACCCCAAAACCGGAAACTACGGGAAAGCAACCGTAGACGCAGGCCTCATCACTCCAGAACATGAAGAAGAGATCTTCGCGGTCTTCTTCATGTTAGGTCAGCCTGGGCCGGCGAGCGATGATCACAAGCAAATTTAACATCAGTAGAAGAATCGATGGTTCTAGGTATGGTTTGCGCCTACATCAAGATTCAAGCACTCAAGCACTGCAAGCAGGCACTCGGCATGCTGAGTCTGCTTTTTGCAAGTCCATGCAATTCCGGATTTCAAAAAACGCAGAAGCTGGCAGTGAAATCCACTACCGCAGCTGCACCTGGATGCCCCGTGTTGCCTTTTGCGCTTTAAGCGCTGACTGAATGTGCTTCTTGAACTCGATAACCCATCATACTTTCATGGCCCCACAGGCTACATCTGCATCCGAAGTCTAAGTCTCATTCTCTGGCACACCGTCTGGCACACCTTTGCCGCGACCCTTCACCTTCGCTGCTGCCTTGGCTGCGGCCTTGGCTTTGCCGGCTCTGCTCTTTGCCTTTGGTTGCGGCACCATTGCTGCTGGCATCGGCATAGTCATCACGCGGCGGTAGATCTGGGTTGCACGACAGGATTGGGGCTTGGGCTTGGGCTGGACGGTTGGGCCTCGGGCTGGAACTGTTTATTTGGGTTTCAGGCTTTCAGGCTTCAGGGGATTAGGATGCACAACTGCACACAGAAAAATCAGAATTTGGAGTGAGAGGGTCCCGGTGGGGTTCTGTAAAGGCTCCTTACAACCTTATTCGACTGCATATCATCCAAGCAACAGCTTCGACGTTGTCACGAAGGCAGTTGTGCTCGATGACGGCCCAACGTCTGAACTCGCGGTAGTCATCATAGAAAAACTGCAAGTCAACATTCTGTGGGCCGCGGGGGGGCGGAACCGGTGGCGGAGCCGCAGCTGTAGCCTTTGCCTTCGGCACGGAACTTGATGCCTTAGCCCTTGCGCTCCTTGTCCTTGTCCTCGTTCGCCGTGGTGGGTCTGTCTCTCTCTCAGATGAGCTTGATCTGGAGAGATACGGGGCCGCTTCCGGAGACTCGCCGAAGATGTCATCGATTCGCTCAAGCTCCGTATCACTGCTCGATCCACCTGGGCCCCTGGGTGTCCGAGGCAAAGGGTCCACCCTCACCGGCGTCGGAGGTGGTGGGCCCGCCCGCCGGAAGGAGTGCGACCCTGATCGATCGGCCATTGCAACCACAACACCGAAGACTCCCAAGGGCTGCTTTGCTTCCGCACTCGACCCAAAGTCTGCAAACACTGTTCCATGTTCAATGGCTCAATGCAAAGACTCGACTCAATGGCTTGCAGTGATGCTGGCTGCACTACACATTAACTTCCCTCACAGGCACATCACTTCACCTGCCAAAACATAACGATACACGCTGGGCTTCCAGCCTCACAGTCTCCAGCAAGGAAGAGCAAAGAGGGCACAAGGCGGCAGTCCTTCGGCACCCGGATTGTAATGCACGAGTTCACTGACAAACTCTTATGAATCTGCGAAGCACTTGAATAGACAGCTCAGCAGCCAACATGATTCTTAGTAGCACTTGAATGGACAGCTCAGCAGCCAGCATGGTTCAAAGTTCGCATCCATGCACAACATGATGTGACAAAATGCCCGTCCTGGCAGAAACTGATGATGATGCCGATGATTCTGACGATGATGCGAACTTCCGCATCCAGGCCGGGAGCGCTTGCAAACTCTCTTCGTATCTACCCACTTGCAAATGCGAGCTGTCTGCATTCACTGCAACTTGCAAAGAATTTGCACAAGCATCATGCCAGAAGAGCATGCACAAAGCACACGGACTCCCTTGGCAGGGAGTTCTGCACTTACAGCATTTGCCTGCATCTCCACAAGCATGTGCAGCCTGAGCAGTTTTGGCCGGGAAGAGGCCAAGCCGTCAAACCTACTTACGAGTTCCTATGGGTTCAAGGCAAGGGCCAAAGATTGCAAATTTTGCCGTTGCTTCAGGAACGGGTCAGTTGAACTCGGGGTCAGAAATTTAGTTGTGGCTTTGTTTGGTTTTCGAGCCGCTACCAGAACAACCTTCCAACACTCATCCAAGAATCGTCGCCGTTGGCATATCTCATCAGCAACCGTGCAAAAGCCAAGAAACGCTTTACTGGCTCAGGGAAACCATCTCGCAGTGACCCTCTGTATTTGCGTGACTGGGCACCAGTGGCATGGATAAGGTCTGAAAACCTGTTTGCTGGCCAGTGCTCAGATATCACAGCTACACCAAACATTGTTGCAGGAGCCCAAACCACTCGATCCTGCGAATCCAACCTGCAAGAACGCCCAAGCCTGTTTCCAGCATCAGTCCAACGAACGCAGACCAACTCAAGCGAATTGCCCCCGCCCGCATGCTCATCCGCCTCCTCAAGAATACTTCCCTGCTGGAGTTCAGCAGGCAGACTCACCAAGAAGCTAACCTCGTCATTGTGAGCAATACCTAGCCTGCAACGGCTGAGTCGATCAACCAGCGATTCCAATGTCTTCGTTGTCGCTTTCTTCCACTGTTCATAAGCTCTGGGGGGAGCAAACGAACTGGACGAAGAGGCCGCGTCCGCAAGAACACCAGCTCTGGCCATTTTGCCCTCCTCATGTTGATCTTCATTATCATCGTCATCCTTCCACTGGTCAGCCAGCAATCGTTGCAGGAACATCTCGTCATCTTCCAAACACTGGTGATCCTTCTTTGCAGCCTTAGCGGTTGCTGGCCCTTTCTTGCCTTTCTGCTTTCGACCACCTTGCCAGAGGCTGTCTGCCACTGCCGTCTTAGCAGCCTTCTTCGGTTGTGCTTCACTTGATTCTGCACCTGTCTTGCCGGCATTCAGTTCACGAATAACAAGCAACAACGCCTCCTCCTCGAGTTCATCTGGTGTCAAGACAATGTTCGATTTACCGTATATCTCTTGAACCTTTGCCACTGCTTCGTCGAGCACATCAGCTTGCACTGCATCCACAGTAGACTGATGTCTCTTGATGTTGCCAGCATTCATTGCAGCCACCACAGAAGTTCCTAGCTCCTCGTCCATCTCTTTTGCAAGCAACGTTGACTGCTCAACATCATCGCTGAATCCATAACCAGATAGCAACAGGCCCTCATCGCTGCCGCCGTCGCCGATATCATCATTGGCTCCGCCTTCCATTTCCGCAGTCTCCGCCGGCCTATCCTCCACTACAGCCGGTCCAACATCGCTGGCGCTCGCTGCGATGGACCCCTTCGAGTCCTTCGACTTCTTGATGACTGCAGCAATCGCAGCTTCACCCAGGAAAGCATTATCCAGAGACAGTGGCGAAAGCGACGCCAATGAATCGGCGGTGTTGACCGTCTCCTTCGAATCTAGCAATGTGAGAGCTTGGCCACGCAAATGCACAGCACTGAAGCACAATGCTTCGACCGTTTCTGGTGCCTGTGCATCGAAGCACTGATTCCGCCACCCCACGAGCAACTCCACTGAAGTGAAAATCTCCGTGTCTTCGCTGAGCGTCAGCGATCCATCTGATCGTGCATTGAGTTGTCGCAAGAACATCATGCTACGATAGCTGCCCACATGGAGAAGCCAGAAACGTTGATCCCGGTTGGAGGCAGGCCGCAGGCAAACAATCACAAGCGATCCCGGCTGCAACGGGGCGTAGGCCTGGAACCAGGAATTTCTAATCAACCCGTTCTCGCTGAGTAGACGAGACTAGACTAGACCTGCGCTGGAATAAAATGATAACTAACTTAGTTAACTGATATCCCGCTATTCCAATCCATGTTGACAACAACTTAGTATAGTTCCGGAGAACTACCGCCTGCCGCCGCCCTGAAAGCGTGGCCTGGAGTCTTTTTGATTCTCGTCTCGCTGCATCCACAGCTTTCTTCAGATCCCTCGCTTGCGAAGTCGCCCACCGTTTGTGCGAGTCCTGCTTGAGGTCTGGCAACGCTTTGGTGATGTCTGTGTTTCGAAGCGCATCATCCAAGCAAGCCATGCTGGTGCGAGTAGGCTGAGCAAAACGACCCTCCTCTCTCAAGATGGACTGGAACGTGGTGCCTGCTGCAGTTAGCTCCAACAACAATGGTTTGGCAAGCTTCAACACATTGGACCATCGCTTGGCGGCTGCACCTGCTTCGCCAAGCTCACCCTTGGCCGCCTTTTTGACAACGATCCTTGCTGACATTGTTTGCAAATCTATGCTTGGGCATCTTTCTCCGACCAAACGTATGATCGAGTTTATCGACTCGACAAGTTGAGTGTCGCCTTTCAACAATTCTGCCATCGTCGAAACGATGCCGTAAAGCACTGGGTTTTGCATATCGAACTTGCCTTCGCTCGCCACATACTCAAGCTCGCTTCGGCAGCGGGACTTGAGCTTCCGACAGTTTGCTTCGAGGTCTGCGTCTGGTGTGTCGAGAAGTTCCTTTGCCACTCGCTGGCGACGCGAGCAACGTACAGTAGGAGCACTGGCCAACAGCAAAAAAAGCTTGAAGGGCCACCTTAAGGACTCTGATTTTTTAAGTCTTCGCTTGGGCGTTGGGTCGTGCGGCTTTCGAATTATTTGACGGCGTGAGGATGTTAACGGTGTTAAGGTTGAGTGTTAAGGTCTTAAGGTTTAGGGCTTCGGCTTAAGGCAGGTTTGAGGTTGGCGGTTCGGCATTTTTAGGAGCAAGTCGGGCCTTTGCACATGCATCCCAATACGCATGTGGAAACTGCCTGACGCATGTACCAACAGCTTGAAGCTCAGCGTGCGCAGCAGAGTCATGATGTCTCGAGGCACGTCGTGCGCTCTAGCCTCCTGAACCGTCTCAGCAAACCAAGTATCGAACGTTTGTAGCAGCTGATCGAACTCGAGCTGAAACTCGGCTGCCTTGTGTGTCACGAGCTGCTGGATCATCCGGTCATTGGAAGCTTTCCTGTTCAATACATGCTCAACAATTCAGTTCAAGGCGAAGTTTAGGAGCACTTAGAGAAACTGCGGTTTGAGTCCTGCCTCTGTGTGCCTGACGGACTCTAATCAATGGGTCTAGTCAAGAATCAAACAAATATTCAACGAATGCCAAACAAGACTCTGCACCCAAGCCAGAAAGTGAGACAATGGTGAGCGGACCTTCTCAGACACATGAAGAATCATCCAGAATATTGAACTCCGCACAGTGCAAAGAGCACCGTCTGCCCACTTCGTCAATTTCAGCCTGTATGCCTCTCTGTCGGATTGCGTATCCAATAAATCTGCCGCAGGCTTCTCAGCAGTTTTGCGTTTTCGGCTTTCAGTCGTTGGCGTTGGGTTCTTGTCTGATTTGTCTGCCTTCATATATTTGCTCAGAACAGACAAAAACACAGGTTCCACCAACGCCCGGCCCCTTTCCAAATAGAAAGCTTCGCAATTTTCTATACTTCCCCACCTCCCCGTGATGACTGCAAGTGGAAAACGTCTGTATCGCACGGGTTCTGGAGCGGTTCGCGAAGTGGTCTTGCCAAAGCCGTGGATGCGTTCCCATGCATCGATGAACTCTGCGACATGCGATCTCCAAAAATTGCAACACTTTGCTAAGTTGGCCGCGTATGCATGGAATCCAGCTGTCACATCCGGGTGGGCTTCATGCAACCCCTTCAAAAAGCTGTCGATCAACTGAAGGTCTTCGCGAACAATAAGGTGCAACTGATGCAGCAAGCAGTTTGCATCCAAGTAATACAGGCATTGTAAGTCTGCGACCGCTGCTTTCATCTGACGCCTCCGTGAAGCTTGATCAGGGCCAGCATCGGATGTGTCGCAGAAAACGAAAACGCTGCCCTCTCTGAGCTTCTGTTCCCTGATGCTGAGATTGTTTTGTGACATATGGTCTGGGGTGTGGGAGGGTCACCACTACAACTCTGGCACGGCTCTAGATTGAATGGACCGAAGACCTACAGTAACGACAATACGGCAATGCATTTTTGGCCTATGTCATATTAAACCGTAGTGAGTAGTGTATTGAATGACAAAATACCAAAATACGTCCAGGTACCTGCTCATTTTTGCAATGTTGTGAGGTCCAGGGACACCGAGTGAGGCAAGTTGCTTCAGGACCAATGCTAGCACATCCAAAGCTGTCGCACCAGAGTCTATGATTTGAAGGTCTGACCTGAGCCCGAATCTAACAAGATCCACTAGCAAACTAACTCCGAACCACAAACTGAATGCTCAATGAACTCAATGAATTTTAGCTATGGCTTCAAGCTGAAAACTCAGGGTGGTTCAGTGGTTCACGATTCAACCTTGGTAACTTAGCAGTTCTGTGGCTGACCACGGGTGTACATGAAACTGCGACCGAACAGCACGCAGGAACGAGAAGTCATGGCTGCATGGAAATCACCCTCCTGCAACTTCTTCACATCTGTCAAGTATGTGACTGTAGCCTCGCAAACATGCAGCTTCTTACGGTGCCATATGTTTGTGTTGGTGGCGTCGCTGCGAAATCCGGCTCCGAACAGATTGAAGTTGCAAGCGTCTGCATCCGTCTGGACCTCAACGTCAGCATCATCATTCTCCTTCAGAAACATCGCCAATCCTTCTGCACAAAAGCTTCGAAAGAGAGAAACCACCGCGGCACCAGTAAGGCACTGCGCCCTTAGAACGGTTTGCTTGGATATGTCGTGCATCGACACAACTGAAAAATCAGCGGCGGCAATTGTACACAAACAACTGCGTATGCCCATAGAGAACCTGGATTGTAAGGACCAACGTCCTCCACGGCCTTCCTTCTGTTTGCCCACTTTGGTGAGCTCAAAGCAATTGTGCTGTTCACGTGCCTCTTGCAACAGGCGAATGCTCTTCTGGGATTTCGATTTTGCTGTTGCCAACTGCCTTCCCAAATTGCGAACCTTGTTTTCCAAAAAGCGAATTCGAATATTCCTCTTCGAAAGTTCCAATTGGCTCCGGCAGAGCCTCGTAGCAAGCACGTTGCGGGGCAGCAAGGCCAACTGATGAGGATCTTCTGCCGCTGGAGCTGCTCTTGCAGCTCCACTGCTGCAATCATGCACAGGCGCAGGAAGCGGCAACACCAGTTGATTGCCACCAGGAACATCTTCATCCGAAACTATCTCCACCGCGTCGAGCTGATCGCTACTAGCGGCAGCATCTACAGCAACCATTTGATGTCCCATTTCCGAATCCTCAATTTCAACAGTACCCGACAAGCCAGGTAGCACATCCTCAGGAGAAGTTGGAAAGCCGACCAATTGACCCACTCGGCATGCAAAAACGACACCAACAAACGGTTGGTGCAACGGATTCGACGGCATCGGCTGATTCTGCAGAACAGTGTCCCAAGCTCTACTCACCCTCTGCATGGCTTGCTTTCTTCGCAAGCCACCCGTCGTCAACAAGTCCGCCAGTGTCTCAGTGACCTTTTGTTTCGATACAACTTGTCGCTGCTCAAGAACCAGTGCATTGCTGTGCAGCATGATGCAAAATGATCTCGCAGCCAGCTCAGACATCTTCAATTACTGGAAAATACAGCTACAGGCAACTACAAGCATCCATTCCGGCATCCATTGCAACACGAACACGGTTCCAAGAACTAACTTGTTTTGGACCACTGGAATATGACATCATATAAGGTTTGCTCCGGAAATCTCACATTCTTGATCTCCTATTTCCGGATCTATAGCAAACAACGATCTCAGGAAGTTAGATTGAATGATGATTTTGTCGGACCATATGAGCATCCACGGCGGACAAGATTAAATTAACTTGCACATCTGGGCGCTGAGAGCACCTTGTCTGAAACGCCTGCGGCTGTTGTACACAATATCTGGTGAGAGTCCCGCAACAGTGTTATAATGCAGCCAGTCCATGCCCTTGTGTTAGATGACACAGCCACCCAGGACGTCAACAGAGCATCCCCGCCACGGCACCCAGCCATGTCCGACCCTAGCCAGTGGAACATCTAAATAATGGGATACGCGGCCACACAAT
>CAJNDV010037525.1:8915-19266 GCA_905221635.1 Symbiodinium sp. CCMP2456 | reverse complement strand
GGGTTAAGGGCTTGGGGCTTAGGGTTATACTTATGGGTTATTTTTGGCATCAGTATTATTGTCATTATTTATCATCAGTATTACTATTATCCCTGCTTGTGTATGACAGTGCATACGTATACTTGAAGCACTCTAAGATTGATATCGTCAAGTCCTGCGCAGGAAGTCTTCGCCAACAAGACCTTTGTGGTAAGATGGGATGATCCTGACGGCGGGCCAGAGACTAGCATGTGTCTTCCGCGCTACATGCTGCTCGGCAGTTTAGGGTTTAGGGTTTTGGGTTTAGGGGAAGTACCTTATTGCTCTTATAACTACCAGAACTCATAGTTGTAGTTACCCTCTTGATAAGTTTAGTAACAAGGACCCTGGATAGGCTAAGTAGTTTGCACTGAGCCCGCAGAGACAGCCAAGGAAGCATCACCAGATTTTCTGCGACTACCAAGTCAGGGAGCCTACCTGATCTAGGGTTTAGGGTTTAGGGTTTAACTTTATGAAGCTGAGGTCGGAGACCGAGTGGACGCCAGATCCTCCAACGGCGAAGCCTTGCTGCAAGGAGGGGACCCTAATATGGTACCCTAAATAGTAGGATCCTTATTATAAGGACCCCAAAATATGGTACCCCTTATTCCCGGAAACCCCCAATTGCCAGCGCCTTGAAGAGCTGATCGCCCAGGAGGTGCTGTCGGCGATCATCGGGGAAATCCACCCAGACGGTGCTCTGTAGGTCTGAGCTCTTCCCCTGATGACAAGCTATGGTCGTGCCAGGCTCTTTCGAAGTGCAGTGGGACGCCGATGAAGCAGATGGACGGTACGTCTGCTGGGCTGCGGAATCTTGCATCATTTAGTATGCTTCATTGCAGCTACCACGACCGTCCACTTTGGCGCTAGACACCTAGACCCCTAAACCCTTTGACCCTTAAGCCCCGCGCTGAGGACTTGAAGGGTGTCCGGCGAGACTATGGAATTGGGGACAGGCCTCTCGATCAACGACCATAAAACCTCGGTTTAGGTTTGACCTGGACCCTGAATTATGATTTGGGGTTTAGGGTTTAGGGCTTAGGGGTTTAGGGTTAAGATCTACATATGCGTATGCACATATACATACATACCTAAATACATACATGCATACATTCATGCACATATGTTTTCATGTGTGTGTATATATATGGTTATGTAAGGACATCAAAGTAAGGAATCCCAAAAGGGTCGGGAACTTCGGGCCCTGATAAGCCCAACCCTAACGAACAGAGCCCTGAAGCTCCTACAGTCCCAACAGCGGACCCGAAACCCCTAAACTCGAAACCTGGAAACCCGAAGCCCGAAACCCGAAACCCTAAACCTTAAACCCCTAAACCCTAAACCCTGAAACTCCTAAACCCCGAAACCCTCAACCCCTCAACCCCTAAACCCCTAAACCCCGAAACCATAAATCTGCTCCCCCAAAAGACAACCCTAAACTGAATAATTCAAAAAGCGCCGAAACCCCGAAGCCCTTCACCATTCTTAGATCCCTAAGCCCTAGAAAGCCTAAGCCCTAGACCCTAAATCCCTAAACCCCTACATAAGCCTCTAAGCCCCTAAATCCCTAAATCCCGAAACCCTTAAACCCCTAAGCCCTACATCTTTTCCCCTGCCCCAACCCTAAACCCTAAACCCTAAACCCTAAACTCCTAAACTCCTAAACCCTAAACCCTAAACCCTAAACCCTAAACCCTAAACCCTCCCCCTGCAGGGTGGAAGCTCTGTATCCCGGGACCTGGGAGTGGCAGAGCGGCATCGTAAGGTCGGAGGGTTTGGGGTTTAGGGTTTCGGGGTTCGGGTTTTAGGGTTTAGGGGTTAGGGGTACGGCGGTTTACAGTGGGCTTTTAGGGTTTAGGGGTTGGGGTGTAGGGTTTTAGGGGTTTTGGTTTTAGGGTTTTAGGGGTTAGGGTTCTAGAGTTTGGTGTTTAAGGTCGGAGGGTTTGGGGTTTACAGTGGGGTTTTAGGGGTTACAGTGGGGTTTTAGGGGTTTAGGGGTTACAGTAGGGTTTAGGGTTTTTGGGGGTTACGGCTTCTAGGGTGTAGGGTTTAGGGTTTTAGGGTTAAGGGTTTTAGGGTTTAGGATTTTAGGGTTTAGGGGTTTGGGGGTTAGGGTTTTAGGGGTTAGGATTTTAGGGTTTAGGGGTTTGGGTTTAGGGGTTGGGGTGTAGGGTTTTAGGGGTTGGGGTTTTAGGGGTTAGGGTTTTAGGGTTTAGGGTTTGGGTTTAGGGGTTTAGGGGTTAGGGTTTTAGGGGTTTGGGTTTTAGGGTTTAGGGTTTAGGGTTTAGGGTTTAGGGTTTAGGGTTTAGGGTTTAGGGGTTTGGGTTTTAGGGGTTTGGGTTTTAGGGTTTTGGGGTTTGGGGTTTTAGGCTTTAGGGTTTGAGGGTGTAGGAGTTTGGGGTCTAGAGGTTTAGGGTTTAGGGGTTTAGGGTTTAGGGTTCTAGCGGGGTCCCTGTAAGGGTTCCTTCCAGTGTTCCAGCAGGCAATTTAGGGTTTCGGGGGTTCCATAGGGCATAGGGGTCTTTTTCAGGGTTTAGGGGTTCCATAGGGGTCCTGTAAGGGTTCCAGAAGGGATGTAGAAGGCTTCAACAAAGGTCATAATTTTGGGGGGTTCAAAGCTCCGTCAAGAGTAGAACGGTCAAGTCGATGTACAAAACCAAGCTATGAAGATGTTGTTGACATCTACAAGCATGAACCTCTGTGTTGTTATGACTTATACCAGTATCGTTGTCACTCTCCTTCTTCTTCTCGGCACTTGACGTTCATGAAACCCCAAACCCCTCAACCCTATCCGACCTATCCCATCTCCCTCTAGTCTAGAATCCTTACAGCAACCCTTAATGGGACCCCTACGGGACCCACCCTCAGCCCTAAATCCTAAACCCTTAAAAGGACCCGTATGGAACACTAAGCCCTAAACCCTAAGCAATGAGAGGGACACAAAACCCTAAACCTGACACTTAAATCCTAAACCCTAAACCCTAAACTTTATTAAATCCTAAGCTCTAAACCCTAAATCTTATTAAATCCTAAGCTCTTAAAGGGACATCTAGGCAACCCGAAAGCAGGCGCTTCCCCTCTGGCAGGCGTAAGCTCGAGTACGGCGCCTTTGAGATCCGATGGGACCAGCCTGGCGACGGGCCGGCATCATCCATGAGCGTTCCAGCTGCCCGGCGGTGTGGGGTTTAGGGTTTAGGGTTTGGGGTTAGGGGTTTAGGGTTTAGGGTTTAGGGTTTGGGGTTTGGGGTTTGGGCTTTAGGGTTTAGGGCGCGGTTTGGGGTTTAGGGTTTAGGGGGTGGTTTCGGGTTTAGGGTTTAGGGCAGGGTTTAGGGCTCTAGGGTTTTTTGATGTTAGGGTTTAGGTTTTTTCAACTGCCAGACGACTTGAAAGAATTTGCCTCCAGCTGAGGAAGAGATGTCACTTCTTCATGAAATAGACGAGGAGGAAGCTCAGCTAGGCTCTACAGCGAAGGCATATAGGGGCGCTCAGTCGGTTTGCAGGTTCAGCCGAGCCCGGAGCAAGTCCTTTCCATTACCGCGGCCAGGATTGGTTCAGCGAGGACCTTGAGGAGGACAACGCAGGCCGTCACTATGATTCTTACTGGTATTTCTACTAGTGTTGTTATCGGTTTAAACAATTTTCGTATTCATGTTTTACGGTTATGGCCGCCTTGCCTGATAAGGGAGATCCATCAAACTAAGGACCCTAAGACCCAGTGTCGAAAACTTGGGTTCTTTATGATCTGAAGCTCTCATAAGGAATTTGGGCCTATGTCGGGATATCTCACGGGAGCATTGGGTCTGGATTCGTATGGGATTCGAAGATGTGGCTTTTCGGAAGGAAGTGCTGACTACGGTTGCATGCTTGTGTAGTATAGGGCCCTCAATAGTCAGAATGCGGCTTGGGGGTATGTTATACTATACCTGTTATTGGGAACCCCAAGACCCTATTCTAATTATTAAGGCCCCTACATTACCGGACCTTTCTCGTTCGGCTGCAGGAGAGGAGTCAGATGCTTTCCCGCCAGCCGAAATCGCGGACGAGGAGGTGCCCCGATTGCTCAAGTTTGGGTTTAGGGTTTAGGGTTCAAGTTGACCCTGAACCCTAAAACCCCAAACACCAAACCCTAAACCCTAAACCCCTGATTTTGTGCGGCGATCCGGCCTAGGCCATTTTCCAAGCAGCCGCCAGCGCAAAGTCGAGTGAGACGGGCTGTCAGAGGCCCAAAGTCAGCAGGATTTTCCAGAGGTTTCTCTGAATCCTCTACAAGGCTTCTCTAGTGTGGAGGTTTAGGGTTAAGGCATTAGGGGTTTAGGGTTGCCTGACTCATGCTATTACTCTTAGGGTTCCTTTTATACTTTTGGGGCTTCGGGTGATGATGAGCTGTTCCGCACTGCAGCGACCCCTTTCGTGATTTATTGTATGGACATCTCCCTGCCCGGCTGCAAGATCCAAAACTGGGACATGCTACTATGATCACAAGTATTTGCATACTTGTATACTATGATAGCACAAACACATAAAAAATCATTCTATACGGATCCCCCAAGAATGAATAGCTCGACGAAGTCCGCGTGTCCTTTGCGCGCAGGCTTCCTGAAGTCCAGTGCTCCGTGGCAGCAGTAATGTATAGAGGCCTAAATAGTTACCAGTATTATTCCTCCTTATCATAACTATACTAGAAAGGAGCCCAAAACCCTATATTATTCCTTACGGTTCCTTATCATAATTAAACTAAAACGGAGCCCAAAACCCTATTCTAAGCATTAAGGCCCCTACACTACCCCACAGCGCATCTAGAACCCTAAACCCAAAACCTCAAGCCCTGGACCCCAATACAGAAAACTCTAATTAGGGCTCCTTATCAAAATTATAGTATAATGGGCCCCAACTCCCTACTCTACTAATTTTTGAGGCCCTGTACATTAAACCCTGAACCAGGCTTGTGTATCCACCCCGAGACTCACACAGAGATGGTCTTCTTCTGGCGAGGGCGTCCGAGCCAGACATCTCCTTGGACAGATGCCCGCCTGAATGATTTTATCATACCTATAGTCTCCATTGTAGTTCCTTTTTTTGGTTAACCAAAGTTATATTACAGGACCCTAGCCATAAAATTGGTTAACCAAAAAAAAGGAACTACAATGGAAACTATAGGTATTACCATGTTATATCATGCCACTTTGACCATTTTAGATCATAGACTATACTATTATGCTTTCTTTTGTTTGGGACATATTCTGCCGTTTTCTATTCAGTTCATTTTTTTAGTTTCTCTTCCTCATATGTTTTTTATGTCATAATCTACTACATCAGATTGTACTATGTTGTATTGTTTTATTTTATATTGTATCATATGTATCGTACCATATCATGCCATCTGACATACTACCTTACTATACTGTGCCATTATCACAAAATATAATCATTTCAATTTGGATTTGTCTTAATATGATTTAGCACAACATAGTATAACATAAAAAATGCATCATGTAATATAACGTGCTGCAGTATATTGCGAAGTACAATGAAGCACAACAGAACAGATACGGCAATAACATACGAACAAATATCATACACTGTAATATAGCATTATATAGTGCAATAACACTTACTAACCAATAATATAGTGTCACATGTAATACAGTTTGGCATATTCTAACACAGTATAGCGCAACGGAATAAGATATAATGTAGTACAGCATCATACAATATCATACATTATAACACGATACAAGAGCATACCAGATAAACTAGACAGCACATGACAGCACAATACACTCAAATTCAATATCTTGTGTGCATATGTATGTATGTGTATGTATGTATATATATATATATGTATATACATATATATATATGTTTATTTATTCATTTGTTTATACTTGTATATACGCATGCATAGTTTATTTTCTGTTCTATTGGGTTGTTTATGTTTTGGTCATGGCATGCAGAGAAACAAACAAACACACATACATACACACGAACATACGCATACTACGTACATACATATATACTGTGTATAGACATGCATACATATGTACGTAGTTTTGTACGTATATGAAGCCATCTATAGCGTTGGTTCCGTCCTTCTTTCGTCCCAGTGGTGACGCGACAGAACACGAACAGGTCGCAAGCGCGCCGCAGCTCACTTTGATGCTCGGATCATCTTGGAGACATGCCGACACTCAATGCCTGTTTAGGGTTTAGGGTTTTCTTGCGTTTCCCACCAGGAACCCACGGCAGAGAGGCCATCGCCGAAATTGGCGGCAAAGACAAGTCTCCAAGCTTATGGGATCTACCGTGATTCGACGCTTGCCATGCAAAGCAGAGACAGGGTTAAGGGTTCTATAGGGCTTAGGATGTTGAAGCATGTGCGACTCTGATCTTCGCGTGCGGGCTGTGTCTCATTTCTCCTGTCCCCACTTGGCGAAAGAAGATCCGAAACCCCAAAACCCCTACGCCCACTATCCCGAAACCGCCAGGAGCACTTCCAACCCCGCGCCCGCAACTTCAGAACCCACCCTTCTCAAGTCTTCTCAGTCTAGGACATTTTCAGGTGGGTAGTTACGGCTATAGGAGCCTTATAGAAGGTCTATATACCTTATAGAAGCGCTATATACCCTAAACTCCCCACCTGTAGTTTCCTTTAACTCAGGTCTTATCCCGAGCCGGCACTTGATTCAAAGACCCGGCGTCGGAGCGAGAAAAGGGCCGCTGAAAGTCACCTTAGGGACGAAATGACCCTTAAACTTTAGGGTTTAGGGTTTAGGGTTTAGGGTTTAGGGTTTAGGGACCCTTAAACGTAGGGGCCCTACACCCTTATTATTCTGTATGGTATATGAACCCTAAACCGTTGTAGGGAAGTCGATCTTCCCCACAAAGCCCCTACAAAGCCTTATGGAAACCCTTAATGCAGGGGCCTAAATAATTACAGATACTATTTTGGGGGTTCCTTGGTATAACTATAGTGTAATGGGCCCCAGAATCCTATTCGAATTATTACGCTGGCCCCTACACTACGGTACCATCCCATGTATTCAAGAACAGGCGCTTCTGCATGTTTACCCCCTCACAAAGTGGAAGCCCAAGACCGGGCCAGCGCCAAGCCAGATGCTCTCGGGTAGCTGCAAGGATTGGGGTTTAGGGTTTAGGGGGTTTTAGGGTTTAGGGTTTAGGGTTTAGGGTTTAGGGTTTAGGGTTTAGGGTTTAGGATGATGATGATGATGATGATTTTGATGGTGATGGTGATGGTGATGGTGATGGTGATGGTGATGGTGATGGTGATGGTGATGGTGATGGTGATGGTGATGGTGATGGTGATGGTGATGGTGTTGGCGATGGTGATGGTGATGGTGATGGTGATGGTAATGATGATGGGGAGGAGGATGATGGGGAGGAGGTGAGCAACAGGGTCGATCATCGTCATTATCAGGATCGTGACTGGCATGGAGAGGACGCTACAGTGTATACAGCTACTAACTCTCTTCGCCACCGCCACTGTCAGCAGCCGCAGCAGCAGCAGCAGCAACAATAACAGCCACGACGAGAGCCGCAACCATACCACAACGACAACAACAGCAGTAATAGAAACCTCAGCAGCAGCAGTCGCAGCGGCGGCGGCGTCAACAACAAGCAAACAAACAACCAAGCAAAAAGGCAAGCAAGCAATCAGTCACACAAACACACAAACGCACAACCACACAAACAAACAAACAAACAAACAAACAAACAAACAAACAAACAAACAAACAAACAAACAAACAAACAAACAAACAAACAAACAAGCAAGCAAGCAAGCAAGCAAGCAAACAAACAGACAACCAAACAAGCAAGCAAGCAAATAAGCAAAACCGGAGCAACATCACGGGAAGCACAAAAACAACGACAGCAGCGGCTGCAGCAGCAGCCAGCCGCGGCAGCGACAGCGGCAGCTACAGCGGAAACGACAATCACCAATGCGGGTTTAGAGTTCGCGCGTATGGATTCAGGATTTATGGCTTAGGGTTCAGTGTTTCTCCCTAGAGCTGCTAGATTACTGCTAGACTGCTTCGGAACGGATGATGGCGGGATGCGCCCGAGGGTTTGACCAAAGAACCACAACGCGCAGGCCTGGAGAAGCGGCAGAAGCTTCCGCAAGCTGCGAGATGCACAGCAGAAGAAAGAGATGCAGGATTTCATCAGCCAGCGGCAGGAAAGTGCTCTACTTGCCCAGCTCTGTTTGTTTCTGTACCATTGCTCCAAGTGTGGAGCCTTAAACCCCAATCCTTATGCCCTAAACCCTAAACCCCAAACCCGGAAACAGTTGCACCTATGTGTCCCTGGCGTGGAAGTAGAGATCACAGGGCAGGCAGCCAATGGTTTTCCCTGCTATTCTTGACTCCTGGGTCTAGGGTTTAGGGTTTTGGGCTAAGTACCCCTAAACCCTAAACCTTACAGTTTAGGGTTTAGGGCTACAGCGTCGAGTCCACAAAACCCATCTCTCTCCAGGTCCCCCAAACCCCCAGGTACCTACTATATAGTGTACTGGAGCCCCTAGGGCCCTGTATAGTAGGTACCTGGCGGGTTAGGGGTCTCTCCGTCGACTCGAAACCCTAAACCCTAAACCGAAAGTACTTGCGTAGTCGCAAGCTGGAGCCTTGTAGGTCCCTTTGGCGCAAAATACCTAAATCCTAAACCCTATTTAAAGGAAACTAGAGGTGGGGAGTTTAGGTCTTTAGGGCTTCTATAAGGTTTCCATAAGGTATACAGGGCTCCTATGACGGTAATTACCCACCTGAAAATGTCCCAAGGGGCCTTCTACACCCTAAGCGCCATAGGCCCTAAACCCTAGAAGCCCGTACTCAAGCGGCCCTATCAACCCTAAACCCTAAACCCTAAACCCTAAACCCTAAGCCCTAAACCCTAAGCCTTGAGGCTTTCATGGACATGAACCTCCAGGCTCTGCGAGGGAGTCCTCAACCCTCAACCTCTTTAACGCCAGGGGCCCTAAAAACCCCAAAACCCCAAAACTCAGACCTTCCAAAATCCCTTGATTAAGGAAATATACCTTAAGCTAGAATAGGGCTTAGGGTTTAGGGTTTAGGGTTTAGGGTTTAGGGTTTTATATGCTTTTCGGTCTATTCCTTCCTTAAGGGACTTTGGAAGGTCTGGGGCCCCTACAAAACGACAAAACATCCCGTCTTCCTGGCTCAAGGACCTTACACCCTAAACCCTAAACCCTAAACCCTAAACCCTAAACCCTAAACCCTAAACCCTAAACCCTAAACCCTAAACCCTAAACCCTAAACCCTAAACCCTAAACCGTCCCGTCTTCCTGGCTCAAAAGGGGGTCGCCCCCTTAAAAGGGCCCCCCACCAAGGCCGCCTCGCCTCGCAACGTAGGGCGCGCCCCCATGGCGCTCCGAAGAGGGCCCCTCCTCTGGGCCCTCCTCTCCCTGGCATCAGGAGGGTTTAGGGTTTAGGGTTGAGGGTTTAGGGTTTAGGGTTTAGGGTTTAGGGTTTAGGGTTTAGGGTTGAGGGTTTAGGGTTTAGGGGATTCGGGTTTCGGGTTCGGGGTCTAGGGGTTACAGTCCCATGATCCTTTAAGTAGGGTTTAGGGTTTAGGGTTGAGGGTTTAGGGTTTAGGGGATTCGGGTTTCGGGCTCGGGGTCTAGGGTTTACAGTCCCATGATCCTTTAAGTAGGGTTTAGGGTTTAGGGTTTAGGGTTTAGGGGATTCGGGTTTCGTGTTCGGGGTTTAGGGTTTATAGGGCGAAATAATCATTAAACTTCTCCCTGGCATCAGGAGGGTTTAGGGTGGCGGGTTTGGGGGATTAGGGCTTTGGGTTTGGGTTTAGAGGGTTTGGGGTGGCGGGTTTAGGGTTTAGGGGATTAGGGTTTCGGGCTTGGGGTTTAGGCTTTAGAGGGTTTAGGAGCCCCTGAATACTAAACCCCCAGTTTTAGGAGGACGAGGGGGCTGAGGAAGAAGATATGCTTTACCTTCCTTGGCCCTGCATCTACGCTCTATCAGACCAGTATTTTATACCTCTACTTGAGGGTACAAGGAGGATCCTGGATAGTTTCTACCGCAAAAGCTGTCGCTCTGCTTTTGCTTGGCAGGAATCCACCAAGCATCGCCTTCGGAACTGCGATTGAGGCCAAATTGATGAGTGCATCTTAAACTCGAAACCCCTAATTAAACCCTAAACCCCGAAACCCTAAACCCTAAAGCCCTACATCGCGAGGACAAAAGTTTTGATTCACTGGGCCGTTCATCTACTCAGACCTGTTACGGAGTAGCCGAGTGGGCAAAAGGTCAAATTACGTGGCCTTGCCAGCGGAGTATTTTATACC
>CAJNDV010037521.1:5478-16204 GCA_905221635.1 Symbiodinium sp. CCMP2456 | reverse complement strand
ATGTATGTGTATGTATATGTACATATATATATATATGTATATGTACCGGAATATAGTAGTATAAATACAGCATCGCAGGCATCATCAATAGATGTCTGTGAGTGCCATTCGTCGCAGGAGTGTACGCCGCCGAAATCCCGGTACTCAATGGCTTTCTTCATGCACTTGAGCTCATGTTATGATTTCTAGGGTTCAGGTTTCTGTTTCTTCGGCTGAGCTTGAGGGCTTGCAGGGTCCCATTATTGGGCTCTAGGGTTTTGAGGTCTCCCGCTCCAGGGCTCGGTACCCGGAAGCCCTGAACCCTTGACCCTTGAAGCCAAAAGCAGGTTTAGGGTTTAGGGTGTGGTCTTGAGGTGGGGGTTTCTGTACAGTCGGGTTACTCGAAGACTTTCTGCTGCGATTGGGGTGTGGCACCATATTTTAGGCAAGCTTTTCCTACAGCTCTCTGATAGCATCGAGTCTTCTACTGACTCGGTTCCCAACTACGCAGTGCGATGGCGCGACAAACCCTGAACTCGAAGACAGTCTGCCTAGGGTGTGGACAGTTCCGGGATTTGTCGGAGATGTCAGATCTGGCAGCATATGGCGACACCCCGTAATGCGTTGTGCTGGGCCCGAAGATCCTGTCAAGAGGGACGCGGCGCACGCAGCATAGAACCCGCCTGCCTGTTCACTTTAAACCTGTGGAGAAGCGGTTCTTTGTCAAATGATAGCAGAAGGTGCCGGCCAGCCTCCCAGCACTTTTGTCCCATGCAGTTTCTGCGCTGAGGCAAGCCGACAAGCACGTGAAAATCGAGTGCGAGACCATGGAGACAGTGCCGCCCGGCATGAGCTGCGGGCTCCAAGTCTGGTGAAGAGATCTGTGGCATGAGAGCGTGAAAGCACGAAGTGGCTGCAAATATTATATGCATATGTATGATACATATATATATATATATATATATATTTTTTTTTATGTATGAATACATGTGTGTGCCATTGTATACATATACACATATCTACATATTAGAAACAAACCTAGCCAAGGCAGATACCTTCTGCTGAGGCGAGCGGGCAACATTGAAACGGCAGGAAACAAGAGGCCATAGTGGAGGCTCCGAAAAATTTTGGGGCACCTCGAATAGAGTTTAGAAGTCACTCTGGTCAGGATTCTCCTTTTTAGGGTTTACACAGACAACAACTAAACCCTAAACCCTGATCGACTCCTGCCCCTTTAGACAACCTCGCCTGTGAGCATAGTTCTCAGCCATGCGAGAGGGAAAAAGATCGCCGGAGTGTCCCGCCAAGGACCGCCGGGGACTACATCCTTGGCCGCATCCGCAGCAACTTCGCGAAGTGAGCTGACAGGGCCACCGTTTAGTATACTATAATCTAGTGGAATTACCATATGATAGGTTGTAACCTACTATAAAAACCATAGTAAAGTATGAAAGACTATAATCCAGGAACACCTTGAGCCTAGGTTCGCAAGTTGATGCATCTTGTGCCGCGATAGCAAGCCAAGACGCTTTCAGCAAAAACTTGGTGTTTCCCTACCTTCCCCAAATTCCTTTGTCCAGAGGTTCCCGGCAGACAGACCTAAACCCTAACCCTGGAGAGTCCAAACCTGTTACTATAGGGGCCTAAATAATTACCTATACTATTTTGGGGGGGTTCCATATTGTAAATAGAGTATAATATACCCCCCAAACCCTATTATAATTCTTAAGGCCTGAAGGCCCCTACATTACGATCCTAACCCTAAACCCTAAACAGGTGTGGGGCTGACAACCACCCCGCCTGTAGGCTCTGCTTTGAGGCACTGTGCCCATGAGCTGTGCTGCCCTAAGAACCCTGTAGTATAGGAGCTATAGGAGCCTAAATAATT
Source organism: Symbiodinium sp. CCMP2456 (assembly GCA_905221635.1). NCBI lineage: Eukaryota > Dinophyceae > Suessiales > Symbiodiniaceae > Symbiodinium > Symbiodinium sp. CCMP2456. The sequence continues at coordinate 14,337 of CAJNDV010037521.1, read as the reverse complement.
ACCAACACTATTTGGGGGGGGGGTTCTTTATCCAAATTATAGTGTAGCAGGCCCCAAAATCCTAATTAAGGCCCGATGCGTTTGGCCGTGGTGACGGATTATGATGTCGTAATGTCTTTCCCGTTCTTCGAGGTCCATAGTTGCCGCAATAGAATCACAGTACTTCCCACAGCATTGCAAGCTTTCCTTCCGTTTGTGTTTCTCCTTCCTGCAGTGTCTGCACCTCCCCCGCAGTCTCTTGAAGCCAATTGAGGGCTGAAAGTGTGTTGCAGATGCCTCCGGTAATGACTGCGCATCAAGATCGGGCTCACGATTTGGTGAAGGCAGTGTCGGGCTTCGGGATTTGGACGAGAGCTTTGAGGGAGCGTAAAGTCCTAGTGGGAGTGAAAGAACAACAGTACCACGGAGGGGCGGTCTGGGCCTCGGTCTTTAGAGATCACAGTCTCGGAACCTGGGAGTGGCGACAGAGAGAGAGGGTTGAGGGTTTACGGGTTTAGAGTGTAGGGGAGATTAGGGCAGCCGCATATGTCGATATCTTATCTGCAAGAAATTGTTTGGATTCTTGCCATTTTCGACCCGCTCAGCTCGTGTGCCTGGCGCGAGCGGGCAGGAGAGTCTCCATCAGGTCCTCCGCCAGCATCCGCCAGCTGTATGTCGAAAACGGACAAGATATCTTAGGATTTGCCGGAAAGGATGGGAACCCACATGCTGTATAGACATGTACATTATATGCACAGACACGTCTTCTTCGCGCATACTTTTCCATCTCCGTGTATTCTGTCTCTGGGTCTGCGTCAAGCTTATAGGACGTAGGGTTTTTTGTGAGCAGGAACCTGAAGGCTGGGTTCGGGTTTCGTGAAACGCAGGTCTGCACTTCGATGACGGGAGCATCTCTGCTGTTGGGGCTTCCTGTTACGAAGATCTTTGCTACAGAAACCCTTCACCAACTCCGAACAAGCGTTTGAAGGCTAGTTGCATGGCGGGCATAATGGGATCCTACCTTGATGGTATCCTGACTGGGGCTGGCTGTTCCCTGGTGGAGACGCTATCCCTTGGCGCCCTTGTGTCCGAGGCTTGCTTGGTGATCGTTGATATCTATGAAGATGTTGTAGGATCTCTTCAGCTTCCATTGTCCTCATTGAAGTATGCTTGCTCTTCCGATCCTCGGCGTGGCTTCACCGTCATCACCTCGGATCATGCCAGAGGCTCTGGGTCAGAGGCTACACCGAAAAGCGTCTTCGTTGCGAAGATCGGAAAGAAAAATTGACGCGACGGGGAAAGGAATGTCTTGCGGGTCTGGATATTCCGAACTTCCGAGCCAGGGATATGACAGGGCGGAGGTTGTAGGTCCGACAGCAGTGATATCTTTCCAGAGGTTCTGTAGGAGATTCGCATTAGGACGAGCAGTGTTAGTCGCTCCAGTTGAAATCCTCATCCTAAGGTTGAAACCAGCCCTGACGCAAACCCTAAAGCCAAAAGCTTGAAACCCTTAAGACTCTAAGCCCAAACAGCCTCTTGGGCTGCGGGCCTGCGCACGGGTGAAAATGATTCGATATTCGGGATTTTCAAAGGTGAGTCTTTCAGATTATAGGGTTTATAGGGTTTGGGGTTTTAGGGCGACAGCAAGAGTCCTGGATGCAAAAGGGCTCTGTCGCGGGGTTTTGGAGCCACTATACCATAAAATAGAAGGCCCAAAATTCAAAATAGTGTTGGTAATTCTTTATAGGCTTCTGTATGAATCAGGTTAGCTTTTGATTGGAGCTCTGTTCGGGCGGATCCTGCATCCTGGCAGATGGGCAAGGCCGAAGTCTACGGATGCTGTAAACGTGAAATAGTCCAGATTGAAACTAAGACCTAACCCTAACCCTCCAGGTACCTACTATTTTGGGCCCCAGGGGCTCTAGTTCCTTGTATAGTAGGTACCTGGGAGGTTAGGGTAAGGCAGCGGTAGAGAGAGAATGAGGGAGAGGCTAAGCATGATACCACTTGTTTCTGCTCTGCGACCGGCATCTGCGATCGATGTTACCATTTATATATTAAGTACTCGCTACACTCTTCCTTTTCTGATATCATGTCGGCAAGGCTGCGGGATCCGGCGACGAGGCCTACAGCGAGGATGAGGTCCTGCTCCGCTGAATTGTTCAGAAACTTTCCACTCGTCAGTCCGTCGTGTAGTAATATAGGGGCCTTGATAGTTACCATATTATTTTGGGGGTTCCTTAATATATTTATAGTCTAATGGGTTCCAAAACCCTATTCTAATTATTGAGGCTCCTATATGTAGAAAAGGCTGGCCGTGCAGGCTTCCGGCCATGCGGACTGCCCAGATTCTGTGAACCTGAGTAGGTAATAGGTGATCAGGTGATCATACTCGTGACACAGCAACTTGCTCTAGTAGTTCTTACTCAGTGTTGGGGGTTGCTGTTCATGTGTTTCCCTTATTTCCGAGCCTTTTATCCCAGTAGAGTGGGCGTCGGCCGCGCGCAACCGCTCACATGCCACCTCAAACACTTCGCAGCCTTCGAAGCATGCCTCCCGCTTTTTCGGCTGCAGGCTACCATAGACAAGACACCTCAGAGTGTAAATGTATTCAAACTCTGCACGAAGTATTCAGGCAAGACGCGTATGTTCGACATGTACATGAGTTCGAGCTTTGAAAAGGAGTCGAGGTGGGATACAACAAGCTCGTCAGCACTTTAAACGTTGATGCCCGTATGGGGTTTTTTCAATTCGGAAGCATTGCATAGAGCCAGCTCAGCTACAGCGCCATGAAGCCGGCATGTTTGAGAGAACCACTTGCACGCTCTCCAGAGCCAACCGCGCGGAGCTCTGCCACACACCAGACACAGCCACCACTGAAAGGAATCTTGAGGCGGCCCACGGGCGTTGCCCGGGCCCGGAGCAAGAGTGCGAAGATCAGCTGGCTGTGGAGGCCTCGCATGCTGACAGTGCATTCGCTGGATGAAGCGGAGAAGGTGGAGCTTTTCTGGTCGCAAGGTGATTTGTCCGAAGTCACTTGCGGTTGTTGTGGCGGTCGCTGCCGTGAGAGAGAAGTGTCCGTGGCCCAGAATCCCAAAGGCCAACGGGACCTCCTCTGCAGCGGGTGCGCGGAGGAGCAGCCGAGACACCTTGTCTCCACGAAGCCCGGCCGGGGCAGTGTGGGTTGGCTGAAAATCTACCCGGAACCTGCACCGCTTTTCCAGGAGGAGGAGGACAATCAAGAGGAAGAGGAGCAGGAGGAGGAGGAGCAAGAGGAGAGGCAGGCAGACGAGCAGGACGAGGAGGAGGAGGAGGAGGAGCAGGACGAGGAGCAAGAGGAGAGGCAGGCAGACGAGGAGGAGGAGGAGGAGGAGGAGGATGAAATGCCCATGTCCGCACGCCTGTTGCAGGCTCTGGAGGAATGCTCAAAACTTCCGAGGCCTTCAATCTTGAGGGCTCAGCCTACGCTCAATCGTACCTGCGGCCTCTTGAGGGTATCTTTTGAAGGCGTCCGCAAAGTCGTGGAGGGATCCGAGTTTGTGAGCCCTGAGACGAAAGACGCACTTTTCTGGAACTCTGAGAGGTTGAGATCCAGTCTTTGTGCTCGATGTGGGGGCTTTCAAAGCATGGCTGAAAGCTTTGTGGCCGAGTCATGGCATGGTGAAATGGACATGATTTGCAAGGACTGTTCCTTAGGAGCCCGATTGGTAAACTTTAAACTTTTTGGGTATATTAAACCCTTACTGGCCCTTACTAAAAGAAAAGTTTAAACTTTTTTGGGCCACGGTACTTGGAAGCTAAGGTTCTAGCGACTGGCCTGGCCATTTGCTCTCTTCGGTTCCTGGGGCTATATCTGCTGGCTGGCTCAAGCTTCAACCGTCGATTTCGTGTGCATTCTTTGATGAGCTTGCTGAGTACGAGAGCAGGAAGAAGCGATCTCCGCTTGCACTCTGCGATGCCCCCAAAATCCTGGGACATGATGGCAGGAGCCCAGCTGCAGATGAGAGTTGCAAAGCTGTCTCGAAGTTGAGGAAGGTAGACATGGACGTCAGAGACGAAGATTCAACGACCGAAGCAGCGAGCGACACCGAGACCGAATCAGAGAGTGCGTCCATCATCGGCAGCTGATTCCGAAGATCAACACCGAGCAAGGTAATCAATGGGGCAACATGTCAGTGTTTGTCGACTGACACCACCGCTAGGATAGTCTATGGGTGTTGGGAGACCTGCCTGTGCGAGCTACATGGCAGCCTGTGGGGAAAATAGTGGGCTCCGACTCTGAGCAGAATTCTTTGTTGGGTAACTTAGTATAGCCGCTCTTTTCGATAGAGTAGATTGATGTATTGGTGCGGCCCCTTCAACTACAGGGTTTGGACCATTGCTTGCACAAAGATCTCGGGGCGAGTGGCTTGTCTTTCAGCTCGTCTGTTACAGCTGCAACAACTGATGCTGATCACTTGCGACCAGTCGCAGTTTCGCGCCCCTCATCCCTTGAGTTGCGCATCGCCGTCATTCTTGGGTTTCTCTATACCGGCCATTGTAGAAGGTTGGGATTACACACACAGAGAGCCCCAGTATGTTGAAACGTACAACCTGGCATGATTGCGGATTGTCGTGGCCCTCAGAAACTTCGGGTTACAGGCAGTTGGGTATTCACTGGGACCTCACATGGGGTCCGGAGAACAAGGATCCTGCTACAGTAAACCCTAAACCCTAAAACCCTAAACCCTAGAGTGTTTTCGTTTTGGAGTCCTCATAGTGCCTGATCTTCCGAATTCCTTTCTCCTTGCTTGCCAGGACTTCTGCGAGGAAGCCGAGGATGAAAGCACTCCTATGTCCAAAGGCCACACTTAAGCACTTGCCGGGGTTTTTAGGGGTGTGAAAAACTACGTAGAAGTTTTCGGGTTTAGGGTGAACCCTAAAGACTGCTGAAGAGCATCCCCACTAGGATATCGTCCATTTTTTCCCGGGTTCAAGGTCGTAACACCATGTCATTTTTGAGGGCTCACGGAGTTTATGGCTTGAGCTCAGGGTTGGAGGGACAGGCATAACTACAGAGCCCTGCTTTCAAAACAGGAGTGTTACTGGATATGGCATATTTGTATTATGTATCACATGATATATGTAGATGTATGTCATGTAGTGTAACGTTATGTATGCATATATACATATATATACATATATATATATATATAAGTTTCATGGTGGAGTCAGAAGGTCGTAGAGACAGAGACGCCTAGCAGAGGGGGGGCACTCCGCAGAGCACCACTACTTCAGTCGCACGAGGGTTCCTTAGTTGTTTTGGCCCGATGGTGGGGTTGAGGCTCAATTTCGGCAAATGCTGGCCTGAACCATGTACCTATAGTCTCCATTGTAGTTCCTTTTGGAGATACCTTATAAAATCCTTAATATATATTTGGTTAAACCAAAAAAAGGAACTACAATGGAGACTACACGTAGCAGGTGAGAACGGTTTGCGTAGAAGGGCTCGCAAAGCGTGGCCGCCCAAACAATGGAATCCCGAGCTCTGAAGCCCTGCCCCACTTAAAGGATTCATGACTTAGTAAGTAGGGCCTAGGGTTTAAATTACGGTAACTATACTTATATTTATCTACTTAAAGGATCATGGGACTTAGTAAGTAGGGTTATAATTAAAGTAACTATACTTATATTTATTTATAACCCCAACTAAGGGGCTTATAACCTTACTTGATAGGTCCCATGATCCTCCAAGCAAGGCAACATGACGGGCTACAGCCACAGCGAGGCTGCCAGTGAGCAGGTAGCCTGGGAACAGTCCGAGGGTTTTGTTTCTGCCTTTGAGGGTGACTCGGCCATAGGGGGGGCCAGGATGTGGTGTCTAGGACCCATATCAGTAGCCGACCCAAAACCTGACAATGGTTAGGTTTCATTGAAATTACCTATAGTCTCCATTGTAGTTCCTTTATTGGGATGCCTTACAATAATACATATTTGGTTAAACCAAAACCTGATAGGAGCCACGAGCCCGAATACAGTTGCGCGCCCGATAGCAGCAGGATTATCAGTCCTAGGTTTCCCGGCCAGGACCCCCTCCATCCCCGTGGCTGTTGACACTTTTTCAATGCGACGACAGTTCTGCGTTTCGCGACGATTTTCGGCTCTCAGGGGGGCTGGGGGCTGGGGGCTGGGGCGCGACGCTCGCGAACGCTTGCGGACGCTGCGCACGCAATTCCGAGTCAACTCCTAACCCCCAGACCCCCAACCTTCAAACGAGAAACCCTTCTGCAACGCATTCGGGAAAAAGGAATTACAATGGAGACTATAGGTAGGACAAATAGCCGACCCCAAACCTGACAATGGTTAGGTTTCATTAAAATTAACCTGCAGGATTCAGGGTTTGGGGCTCTGGGATCCGAACGTTGCGGTGCAGAGTCTTCTGTTCGTTTTCTGAGAGAAGTTAGGGGTTTCCGAAAATAAGGGGTACCTTAATATTGGGGTCCTTATAAGGATCCTACTATTTGGGGTACTAGATTAGGGTCNNCTATTTTCGGAAACCCCCAGTTAGGGCTGAACGGGGAACTTTCTGGAGGTCTGAAGTAGGATACATGTGACGGAGCTACTAAGTGTGCGACCTTCGAGCTCGCATGCCGCATTCTGACCGACAATCCTCTTCTGAAGTTGTGAAAGCTATGAGACTCTAAACCGAGCAGTTGAAAGCGCAGATTGACTGTCAGCGGCAAGGTAGTGCTCTAAATTCCTGCATCTTGAAGCAGAGCCAAGTGGTAACCATAACCATACCGGTAGCCCCAATGATACTATGAGGAGGGATCTAGACTTTGCCAACTTTGCAGTACATTGCTTCGCGATCGGCATAAGAAGACAACTCCCACAGGTGACGTGTACCATCTCGAGGCTTCCCTGCGAGGTGGCAGTAAGACCCAGAGCCTCCACCCGACCCTAGTCAGCTCCGACCCCCCTCCTCCNNAAAAAAAAAATGCGACAGTAGGCCGTAAGCCTCGGACATCGGAAGCCCGACCTTGAGCCCCTTGAGATGAAGGAGACATCCGCCCTGGAGAAGGGCAGGGAAGATAGGGAAGAGCAGCCGAAGGTCGGGTTGGAAGTCGCCGATGCATGGATGCCCCCATTTAAGGTCAAGGTGATTGAAATGTTGGTCCCAGCCCTTTTGCCCTGCAGGATGCAAGTTGTGACTGCAATTCGTGTAACATGCCTTTAAGCAGGCGTGTCGCGCGAGCATTGCGCCGTATGGTGCGCGGATCTCCCTCTAGGACAAGAGCACCCCTTTCGTTGGTATCTAGCTGAGCTCTTGGGCACATTTGGGCACGGCATGATTCAACCATTGAGGTGCTGGAATGCTTTGTCCACATCTCTCTTTGCGGCTTCATGGTAGCTGGTAGTTTCACTGGTCACAGCTTGCATTACTATCAGAGGGCGCCCTGCTTAGTCTCACGACGATGGTGGCCATACGTACTGCAACTGTTATGACTCGATTGATGCTTATTTTCGCTGTTCGCTCAACCGACTGTCAGTCCACTGGTACGGCTATTATATTACCACGTGCTTCCGCAACGATCTAGGCCATGAAGATCCGACCCCTATAAGGCCTGAACGTCGAACCCCGCATCCAACATCCTGAACCTTAAGCTCCACTAACTCTACGACCAAACCCTGAACCCTAACCTAAACCCTCAAAAAGCAAAGCCGCATACAGTCATGTTTCTCTTTGTCTCTCTCCTAACCACTCTCTAGTTTTTGTTGTTTGATTTGGTTTCTCTATCTCTCTCTCTCTCTCTGTCTCCGTGTATAAATACACAGCAATTCAGATAGATATGTAGATAGATTGGTTGATAGATAGATAGGTAGGTAGACAGGTAGGTAGGTAGGCAGGTAGGTAGGCAAATAATAAAAGAGCTCTGATCAGGCGAACCCGCCCATCGTCCAGCGGCCCTCCGGAATCAGCGCGCTGAGCCAGGCCGAAACTTACAGTGAAGTCACTGTAGGATTCAGGGTTCACGGAATCACAAGGTTAGGATTTAAGGAATTTAAGGCTTTAGGGTTCAAGGGATTATAGGTTTCCGGGGCTTGCAGCCATCGGTACCAAACGTCTTAGATCCGTAGACACGCAGATGCCGCGACGGCGCAGCATCCTGGGATCTTGGGGAACCCATGGCCTGAGCCGGCACCCTCTGATAATGTGAGGGCTTCAATTAGTTACCTGCTTGTGAGTGCTTTTTATATCAGCAATAGTATTCTTTAGGTCCCGCACAACCCTGTTCTAATTGTTAAGGCCCCAGATAGTGATCCTCTTTGATTCCTGGAGATCAACGGCGCTCTCACTTGAGGTTCCTTCAATCCGGTGTGAACTGTTGCTTCCCGAAGCCAAACTAGTCAATCTCAACCCCTCAAACTTTGATTAAAGCCCAGATTCCTTGCGTTGCAGGAGTCCGTCTCGCAGATCCAGGCCCACTCGCTGGCCACCAAGGCCCTCGGCTTAGGGTTTTGATCAGTTTTCTCTCCATTGCCACTGTTTGGGGTCTTGCCCCTGTTCCTGCTCGCTGTTGTTCCTGCTCTTGATCTTATTGTCGTTCCTGCTATGGCTCTTGCTTTGCTCGCGCTTTCGCTCTTGCTCCTGGACCCCTCTAACTCAAATTAGATTGTAAAGGGCGAGGGTGATTTCTGGGGGGGTGTTCCGCAAAGTGCATGGATTCATAGGGGGGGGGGGGTGTTTAATAAAAGTGGAAAGTGAGTGCCCATAGGCCCCATAGCAGTTCCTTTTTGGGATTACCTTATAGGTTTCTAAGTATGAACCCCAAAAAGGAACTACTATGGGGCCTATGAGTAATCCAAAACCTTCGACACATTGCACGTGACTCCGGTCTG
>CAJNDV010037518.1:80045-93513 GCA_905221635.1 Symbiodinium sp. CCMP2456 | reverse complement strand
TAGGAGTGCGCACTGGACCACCCTGCCCTGAGACATGCGACAGCGAGATTCTCCGAGTGTGCCGTGTATTTCATGAGATGCTTGCGAGCTTCCGCAGGGTCGCATGCAATGCAGCTGCCAGTGCCTGTGAGAAACCAGGTGCCCATGCACAGCACATGGACGCCGTTGGCATGATGAGCATGCTGTAACCAATTTCGACATTTGTCGCACGTGTGTTTCCGCATGCACAGGCCAGTGGAGACAGGCTGTAGGCATGCTCGTCGAGATGCATGTCAGCTCGGTCGAGGAGCTTGGATGTTGTGGCTCCGGTAGGTGTCCGTGGCACGTGTGCTCTCGTGCCTGAGAGGAAGACTGCATATCTTGCAATGCAGTCATCAGCTCGTTGGAAAAGGGCGGCCTGTGGACGCAAGCTCTGGGAATGCTTGATTCGAGGCCCTTGGCTGTAATGGGAACAGCCCTGACACTGCCTTGCACTGGCTGAGCGTCGCAGCAGGGCTAGTTTTCTTGGGTTGGTTTGGGCTCACGTCAAAATCTCCGAAGGTTCCGGCGCATCAAAACGTCCGTCGTTACATACAGCGCGGTGATCAGCACCTGCGAGACGGCTGGGCGCTGGCGTGAGGCCCTTCACATGCTTGGCCTTCCAGGAGTGGAGCCCAACTGCTACACATACAACTCCGCGATCAGTGCTTGCGAAAAGGCATGTTCTTGGGCTCACGCAGTGTGGCTTCTTAGTGAGATGAAGATGAGATCATTACAGCTCGACTTGATCTCGTACAATGCAGCTCTTAGCACGTGCTCGATGAGTTCCAAATGGACCCTCGCCTTGTCGCTGATGTCGGAGATGAGCGGATACAGTCTGCAGATGAATGTGGCATGGCAGTCATAATCAGTTTGCAAAGGATTGTGGCTTGTTCGGTGTCCCGCTTCGCTTGCCGAGGTTATCACCTATGAAGCCGCCCTGGCAGGGCTGGAGAGAGGGAGCTGCAGCCTCTCCAGTGTCGCACTGCTGCACGAACTGGAAGCACACTACGCGCAAGATTAGTGGATGGAAGCAAAGCTCTACCTGGACTGCGAGCACAAGGACCTCACGACGTCACCGAGGAATATGCTGGGCAGTACGGAGATCACAGCAGTAGTTTCTGAAGGCGACCGTGGGGGCCAAAGGTCTCCGCTGCTGAGCGGTGTCTGAAACCTGCAGCATATGCAGCTTGCAGATGGGGAGACATAGTGAGTTTCGCTTTGCGCTGCCATGATCGCCCCTCCCTCGCTGCGCTCTTGCTGGCCGAGGATGTCCTCCGCCGAGTTCTGCAAGCGACGCAAGACATTCAGGCTGCTTCTGTACGCTGTCAGGGGTGCAGCGATGATCCGAACTCGACGCAAGAGAATGGCCTAATCGCCCTTTAGAAGCAGGTTCCGGCTTTTTGCAAGCGTCTGTCTGGGGATCGTTTAGTGGTTTCAAGCTGTAGATATCCCTTCGGCTTCGTTCTGAGCTCTGGTGGTCGGAAGGCCTGCGGCCGACTGCTGGAACCCTCCGGCTGGAGACCGTTGGAGAGATGAGGATTTTCTGTTCCTTACTCGTATGAGCCAAGGCTCCCAGGGCCGGATCACGCCGCATCTCTCTCCCAAGGCTTGGGGCTTCACATGTGAGCCTTCAACTTCTCTTGCTCTCATGTATTCAGGCGAGTATGGCCAGCATGCAGGATTTGCAGGAGGCTCGAAGAAAGAAGCCTCAGCTTGGGCATCCGTCAAACTAAGGGATTCCTTACTACCAGTAGTTGCTGGCTTGAGCCCAAAGAGGTTGCTGGCTGCTTTCGAAAGCTCCAATGCTTCTCACCGCAGATGACATCCTTATTGAAGCTTTCCGATGTGTTTCGGAATCGATTGCAGCAGCTTTGCAGGCACTCCGCCCAAAGAGGAACGAGTCCAACGTTGAGGAGCTGCTCCGAGAATGGGACACTCTGAAAAGAGGCTGGTCGGCTTACTCGAGAGCGCATGTTTGAGCAGTCAGCCCTGCCGTGACCTGCCTTGACCTGGCAGTCAATTCCCAGTCGCAGAACATGGCGCCGGCAGTTCTAGTCAGCGAGAAGGCACCGCGGCCGCTTGCTGCCGACGTGCGGGGCGCATGTGGATAAAAGCTTGTGCTGAAGGAGCGGATGGCTTTTGAGAGGGCCATGGACGATGCGGAGATGATGGCGCCGGAACCTGAGAGCGACTGCTGTCGGCTAGATCTTTCTGCATGACTGCAGCACGTCCTTTGGGCATGTTCGGTTTGGCGACTCGAGCTTGAAGTGAGGCTGAAGCATGCAGAAATTAGTGGCTGGCCTGGACCTGAGGCTGAGTCACAGAGACAGCTTTCAGTCGCTGGTCTGAAGCGAGAGCAGAGCAGGGATTCTTGCTTATCAGGCTTTGGGCTCAACATGGCTTGGCAATCGCAAGCGCCGGCTTTAATAAACACGCGGCCTGAAGTCTTGCAGACTTTTGAGTCCACCGATGTTCAGGGCTCTAGGCATCCTTGTGCCGCTATGGCCATGATACTTCCGCGCCGAGGATGGCAGGCCGGGGACTTCCCCCTGCCATGAAATTACGGGTCTGAGTTTCTGAGAGAGAGGTGCTAGCACTTGTGGTCCTTGCCCTTGCCGTGCTCTGAGCTTGCTGCACCTGCACCTCGCTTTTGATGTTGTGTCTTGAGTTCGAAGAACCGGAGGCTTGGGTTTGCAGCAATGCTGCGAGATGGTGTGTTTGCTTTCGTCTGAGCTGTTTATGCTACGACATTTAGGTCAGTCAAAGCTTTTCTGTGTTGGCTCAAGCCTTTGGCATGCCACAGCTGCAAAGCTGCAGCGCAACGGTGTACCGGTTGCAATGAGTTTGGTGAGGACTTTGGATTCAAGGAATTGGGAGGCAAATGTTGGCCTTTCATGCATGGTGCTTGGTGCCGCGTCAGTTGCGGCAGCTGCTCTCTTGCAGCGTCAGCCCAAAGGATGCAGCGAGATCAGCGGGGAGAGTCTTTTGGGAGTGCTGCCCAGGCTGTGGTCGGCTATTCGAAGATACAATTTCTTGGAGGAGCTCACGCAGATGCATGAGAAAGAGGGCAGCACAATTTTTTTGCAGTTTGGCATACTCCGATTCTTCGTGACGCCATTGGTTATCACTCGTGATCCTCGAAATGTCGAGTACATGCTGAAACAGAACTTTAGCAATTACCCCAAGGGTCCTTTCTTCAATTCGATCACCCACGACTTGCTTGGAAAGGGCATATTTAATGCAGATGGTGAGGACTGGGTTATGCAAAGGAAGACGGCCTCCCAAATGTTCACGGCCAACCGATTCAAGAATCACATTTGGAGAGTCGTACAGAAGAATTGCAACAAGGTCATGGACTTGCTGCGAGCTCATGATGGAGACGTGGACATGTTCGGCATCCTGAATCGTTTCACGCTGGATTCAATCGGGGAAATCGGCTTCGGAGCATCCGTCGGATCCTTGGACAACGCCGACTCGCCATTCCTCAACTCCTTCGACGAGGCGCAGCGGATCTTGTTCTGGCGCTTTGTGATTCCAGGCTGGCGTCTTCTGAGGTTCCTGGGGCTGGGGTATGAGCGAAAGGCCGAAACCCATTTCAAGGTCTTGAAGGAGTACAGCATGCAGATCATCCATGAGCTGTCGCAGAAGCTCGACACAGAAGCCGGGGACAGCTTCGTCGGCCTGTTCATGAAGAGTGATCCTTCGCTGTCGCGCAACTTCTTGTCTGACATGGTCTTGAATTTCCTCATCGCGGGGCGGGACACCACGGCACAAGCCATGTCCTGGTGCTTGTTTCTGCTGATGCGAAACGGACAGGTGCAAGAGAAGGTCCGGAGTGAGATCTCGGAAGTCTGTGGCAATGTGGAGGGTTTAGACTACGAGAAGCTCGGCAAACTTCGGTACTTGGAGGCTGCGATACGGGAAAGCCTTAGACTTTACCCGTCTGTGCCCTTGGACCCCAAGTTCGTGGCCAGTGCTGACACACTGCCCGATGGGACCCATGTTCCAAGAGGAGCCGCCCTGATCTACATGTCCTATGCTATGGGCCGATCTCGGGAGATATGGGGTTCGGATGCATCCGAATTTCGTCCAGAAAGGTGGCAGGAGATGGAAGCCCCGAAGTCACCCTATGAGAACCCAGTATTCCATGCAGGGCCGCGTGAATGCCTCGGAAAGCGCTTGGCAATGCTGGAGATGAAGGCAATGCTGTGCTCACTCATTGGGAACTTCAACTTGCGTCTTGCAGTCGCGCCAGAAAAAATTCGGGCAGACGCGCAGCTCACGATTGGCATGTCATCTGGCTTAAGGTGTTATGTGGAACCGCTCTGAGGGTCAGACGAACTTTTCAGCGAAGTAATTCCACAAGAACTGTTTAATATTTTTGCTGTGCAAACTTGTACAAAGGTGAGCAGGCAGAATTTAGCTGTCTGTCTTTTTGGTCGGGTCGTGCTGCTCAGCTTGTGTCGGCATGTCCCTTCGGCTCGTGTTGCCGTGTCACTTCCTCAGGGCTGCAGCGCAAGCATGTTGTGGTGCGCGGCATTGCAGCTCCTTTTGAAGAGGGCTTTTCATGTTACGGGGATGCTGAAAACGGGTACAGGGGGAGCGTCGGGAGAGGCGAGAGGACGAGAGGACGAGAGGACGAGAGATGGGCTAACGGCCTCCAGGTGTGTTGGAGACGAGGGAGCGGACACGAGGAGGCCAAGGCGAAGAGCGCTTGTCTTTCCAAGGCCGCCGGCTCCTCGGCACACGAAAAAGAGAGTCTCTCCGTGCCACGCAGCGCTTTGAGGACAAGGCTGCCTGGCAGGGTGGAGGTCGCGCGGCCTTCCTGCAGGCACCGGCGGCACCGGCTCCCTGAGCTATCTGAGCCGCAGCCCGACGTCCTCAGGAGATTGATGTCTGCGGCCAACGATGTGTGGGACGTGCGGTGTGTGCAACGAACTGCATGGCCAAGCGGGGATACGGCTCGCTTCCCAGAGCACCGCTCGCTTCTCAGTGAGTGCGTGGTGTCCTGAGGCCAGGCCTGTGCAGAATGCTTTGGCGGCGGGGAGCTCACGTGCGAAGATCGAAGTTCCAAGTGGCCCTGAGTGACTCAGGTCTGGTCAGCTGCACTGCGACCAAGTGCTGGCTGCCGCGGGCCTTGACACCCTGTGCTTGAAAAGTGCTTTGACAGCTTGCCAAGGCCGTGTGCTCGGGGGGGAGACCGAAATCCGGTTTGCCGACAGTGCACCGAGAAACAGTGCCAGCCCACTTTTCAGGCTGTTGGGGCCTGCCGATGCAATCGGTTCCACGCCTTCGGCATGTGTGTCTTCGAGCAAATTCACGCGCTGGCAGGCCTGCAGTGGGATTCAAGATCTGCCTGAGTGGAGTGCAAGCGCAAAGGCCGCTGCTGCAAAACTGGCAGTCGTTTGATGTTGGCCAATGTTGCTGACTTTCGGGCTCACCTGCAAAGCTTGAAGAGCCCGTCGGTTCCTGACGCTTGGACCCCGCATTGCAGCAGAGACAAAGCGACGATGCCCTTCCTCTGTGGGATGTTGCGTGAAAGTGACTGCAGATTCTCTTCAGAGGGTTGGGGCCACCGAGGTTTTTCGATCGCCGCACAGGTTGCCGCTGGTCAGCTGCTAGGGTGGCAGAGATCTGCCGTGGAAATCTTGCCGAATGGATGGCGCAGCCGACTCAGGGCCCTGCGGCACAGCGTCCTGTGACATGTCGGCAGTGCATTGGCAGCGACAGTCGGAGGTGGGCCTTCTTCCACTGCACGCCGGACGAGGCTGGAGCGGGTCTCTCTCTCTCTCTCTCTCTCTCTCTGCCTCTCTCTGTCTCTCTCTGTCTCTCTCTGTCTCTCTCTGTCTCTCTCTGTCTCTCTCTGTCTCTCTCGGTTTCTGTCTCTCTCTGTCTCTCTGTCGCTCTGTCGCTCTGTCTCTCTGTCTCTCTGTCTCTCTGTCTCTCTCTCTCTCTCACACTCTCTCTCTCTCTCTCTCTCCCTCTCTCTCTCTCTCTCTCTCTCTCTCTCGCTCTCTCTCACTCATCTGACATCACGAGACCGTGGCAGCGTGCGGGCTCAGTGTGGTTGATGTTTAGGCCGCTTCATCATCCCCCCATGAAGTGTGGGTCTATGGGGTGTGGATACGATACGGCTGCGCATGATTGAGCATGAGCGGTTGCCCTTGCTTTCTGTACCGCCATGGCTGATCCAGTGGACGTCACGTACACGCTCATGGAGGACCTGAGAAGGGATATGAGCTTTCTAGATCCAGCCATCATGTGTATGCGAGTGACATTGCCGGGCAAGGGCGTTCCGGCCGGCTGGCGATTGAGGATGTCCAAGCGGGAACTGGGTGATGTACTGTCCAAAGCATACCGTGCATGGCCTGGTTCGGTGACCTTGACTTTCGAAGCGCCGCCACAAACAGATGAACTCGAAGGCTTGTCTCCCAGATCTGCGGATGGCGTGCGTCTGGCAAATTCGTGCTATGAGGGAGACATAGAGGCGGTCCACGCTTTACTGGCAGAAGGCGTGGCCCCAGATATTTGTGTACGGACAAAAGGGCACAACTCGCCATTGAATTTGGCCGCTCGTGGTGGGCACGTGGGAATCATGCAAGTTCTCTTGGATCGAAGAGTAGATCCTAATTCTCGCAACGATTTCAAGGAGACTCCACTTCTTTGTGCTGCCAACCGTGCTAGGGGAAGCGTTTGCCGGCTCTTACTACAGTGGCGAGCTGATGTCCATGCAGTCGATGAGAATGGCGACAATGCTCTCGACTTTCTCGGCCCAGGCAACTCCGAAAGGAAGCGGCACTGTCGCGAGATATTGCAGACAGCGGGCTGCCTCCGTAGAGCTTAAATGCAAAAATGCCTTGACGTGGTGCGTGGTGCAAGATGCAGTATTTCGCAGTTTCTTGGCTTCCTGTCAGGTACCCGAAAGTAGGTGGCCAGAACTTGTCCAGCTAGTAGATGAAGGCTGGACTGTAAGCAATCACCTCCAAGCTGAGACCCTGGCAAACTGACTGAGTTGGCTGCTGGCAGGTGCCGTTTGGGCCGGCGTTGACTTCCCTGAGGGGTACAACCCTCACGTGCAGGTCCGTCATGCTGCTAAAGAGGGATGTCGGGCTGGATGCAAGCTGTGTCTTGATGAGGCCATGCGCTTGACGATGGCCGCAGCCTTGGATTGCGAGATTTGCTTCAGAGAGAGGCTTCTCTAGATGGCAGGGGTGAAGGTCTCGAAGTAAGGCTTCGGGTGCCTTTTGGTATCCATGAGTTATGTGCAGGATCCCATCCCATCTGAGCATCGCCCGATGTTGTACTACATTGCCGGCTGCCGAGATACTCACCGTCACAAGAAGCTGCAAGCTTCAAGTGTCGCCAGACCAATCGGCCAGGTGACGGCCCTCGCACTTCCGGATTTGGGCTCAGAAAGCGGAGGGAGTTCTTCAGAGAAGCAACTTGTGCGTAGTCTTGAAAGGTCGTGACGTACTACAACCTTGAAAGCTTGGGTTTTCGGAAGCACAAGACCGGAACTTACTTGCGGCACTAGATTCCCAGTTTCTATCGGCCCCTGTGCTTGACCAAAATATGCTGAGTGCTAGGAGTGGTACACTTCAGTACTGGCTTCGTCGTGGCAGGGGCAAGAGAAGGGGGCTCAGAGCCGTCGGGAGAATTGCACTGTTGGGAGTTGGTTGGGCGTGTTCCAGGTGCAGAGCCCCCAATCGTCTTTTGCCACGGGGTGGGGGTCAACTTGCTGCCATACGCCGCCCGGCTTGCACGGCAGGTTTCTGGAGAATTATTGGCAAGGGCAGCGGGAACCACAAGATGTGGGTTTCCAAACTGCGCAGCTCGAGCTATTTCCATGGCAGGGTTTTGGTGTGGAGGGCGCTGAGCGTATGATAACGTCAGCCTCATGATAGTAACCCCCGCTCGGTTGATTTCAAGCCCCGGTTGACGATTGAGATGGGGACGCTGCTTAGGGCTGACAAAAGCGCCTCAAGTGTTCTTTCTTATAGGAGCCAGGGACGGAATCATCACTGAGTCTTCGAGATTGCGTTTGTTAGTTGAGCGCGGCGACTGATAGTTGAGTTTCCGGACTCGAGAATGCAAAGGGGGTTTCAGTAAAATGACGTTAACATGGCGAATGAGTCTGGTACTGATTCTGGAAATGGCCCATGCTTGCAATGCTTGCCATGTTTGTAGCGCATCGGCCCCCTCCAGGCCCTAGGGTGAGGCAGGGAAGCGAAAAAACAGAGTAACTTGTAGGGCTGTAGGTTGTGCTGCTGTACATCGCAGCTGGGGATGGTCGAGCGTCGAAAAGCATTCCAGCAAAATCGCGTGTAGCTTTCCAGTCGCATGTATCTGCAGCAGACTATGTTGCAACCATGCAGCCTTGGTCTCGGGACCTTCAGGAGCACTTCATCACAGAGCTGCTGAGGCTGGAACTGGAACGGCGAGCCTAACCCTGCAAGTCGGGGTCCGGCAAGCCTGGCTTGACTGAGTCCTGAAGAGGCAGGTGCCGAAGGGCAAGAGTATCTTCCTGGTATCCCTGCCGCACATCTCGATGCGAATCAATGAGGACGGCAGTTGTGGGGGTTGGCCGGGGCGGTGGGGTCTGGCCAGCGGGCGAGCTGAGCTACAGGATGTGCCTTCCAGTGCAGAGATGGTCGCCTGCCTTCGGGACATGCTTGCCAGCTGGGAATTCGACTCGGCGCCTCGCCGAACATGCGAGGGAAAAGGGGAGGGGAGGTGAGGGACGGGAGCTGCTGGCTGGAATGCTTGGAGGCTCACTTTGTCGGCCACTCCTTCGGTTCCATCGTGGTTGCCTGGATGTGTAAGAACTCCAAGGAGACTGCGCTGTGCTCAGATCATTTGCCCAGGAGGACTCCGACTCAGAAGTGCCAGCTGCCAGATGAGGTCAAAGTTGCAACTTTCTTGGATCCAGTCTGCTTCCTTCTCATCAAGCCAGATGCCAGGGCCTTTTCTAAATGCACAGGCTCGCATGATGCATCCCGGCAAAGCTGACGCGAGGTTTGCTACAACTTCATGTACAGGCGGCCGGAAACGCCTACGCAGCTGCTGATGCACTACTTCGTTGCTCGCGAGCTCTTCATCGCGTGTACTGGCCGCCATGGGCGATTCTGTGATGAGCATTTTGTCGGTTGGTTGGAGTTGCTGACTTCGTTTCCTGTGCAGCTGAGGCATAGTCTGTCCCGGAACTTCTTCTGGTATCAGAATTTGCTGTGGCCTGAGGCCGGTGAACTTAGGTAATGGCACTTGGCGCGTTGACCGAGCCTACCCGGAAAGGAGCTGGTGATGCCCACGCTGGTAATGCTGTCCGGCGAGGACTCCATTGCCGCCGGGGCACGAATTGCGAGCGTGTTTGTGTCAAGCGTCAGTGCGCAATGTGCGGCCCATGGTGCGAACTGTCGGCCGCTCAGGTTCCAGCGCATTCTGCTCCTGAGCTGCACCGTTGTTTCCAACTTCAGTCGAGTGGCTGCCCACCGTTACGCAGGTACGACGCTATCTGACCGGCTGGCTGCAGCAGCAAAGCACAGACACCTTGAGGTCGCAGAGAGGCTCAGTTGGCGAATTGCCATGGCAAAAGCTTGTGCCAGGCTGCTTTGGTTTCCAAACTTGGGGCATGGGGAGATGAACTTTGGCCCCGTAGGGCCTCTGTCTCAGCTGGTCTTCAACATCTTCAGGACACAAAGATATCCTTTGATGCTGAAGGCTTGCCGCAGTCAAGCGCATTGTGGCGGAAATGATGGCCCTGGAGGCCAAGCTTCAAGTAGGGCGCCGGAGGTAGCTGCGGCACAAGTTTCAATTTATTGAGGTTTCAGGTGCAGCGCAGTCTCTGCCTCTCCTTTTCAATGTATCACCCAGCCCAATCGCGCTTGCTGAGATGTCAAGCAGCCTCCTTGACGCTTCATCTTACTTCGAGCTTCACGAAGCTGTTGTTGCAATGGGCATTGAGGAAGCAGGTGGTCATCGGCAATGCAAGATGTCTGCATCAAGCGGAAATTGAGCTGCCAGACGGTTCCTCGCAAAAAGTGCCGCAGAGACATGACTTCTTTTGTTTGCATGACCTCGTTAACGTCACTTGCCGCCGACATGCAGATAGAATTCCTTGATATTTGTTGGTGTTTTCGGTCCAAGGGGGGAAGCATTTGTTGAATTGCCTAGCAGCCAAGCGCCGAGGCATCGTGGCATCGGGTTGCACATTGGCAGACGACATCTGATTGATGTGAGGAACGGAGCGATGCAAGAGCCGCTCTCGCCGACATCCAATCTGATCTGCTAGGCGCTTGTCAGAAGCGCAGTGAGACCTACAGCCGTCCTTACGCCACTTCGGCGTTTTTGTGGCAGAGTGACATCTGAAAATCAAGGCCAGTCCTTGCAGTGCTCTCCTCCGATCGCCGTGGCCTGGAGCTCGGCAGCCGGGAAGGGCCCGAGTATCTTCCCCTTCCAATGGCTTCAGGTTCATGAGCCGAACCTTCGGAGACCCTCCAGTACCCGCACTCGGGAACCACAGGAGATTAGACCTTGGCCTTCGTTGTGTGCCTTTCACAAGGCAAGGCTTCGTCAGGCTTCGACCCACTCAACAAGGGTCATGGAGCTGCGCTCGGTCTCAGGATGCCTCTGGTTCTGGGTGTGGCTGTTCGGTTGTGTCCAGGAGCGACTCTGCTGACTCACGGCAGCATCGCCAGGCAGCATCTGTTGGGTTTGGACTGCACTGGACTGCACTGGGCGCAGAGGGCAACAGTGCGGAGAATGGACATTGAGTATGTGACTTGCCTGAAGGGCCGCGGCGGACATGGTTCTCAGACCATTATCATCTGGTCCTGCCGCCATGTTCGTTCCGAGTCTGGCTTTGCACCCAAGCCTCCCGACATCGCCAGGCGACATAAAGCCCTCGCGCAGAGGTTCGAAAGATGTGGCCGGTGGGCACCCGAACGAGGGTTACGGGGCTTGCTTGGTCTAGCTTGGATGTTGTGTGTCCCGAGGCGGGTACTGCGACGAGCAGGCAGAGAAAAGCAGAAAAGCAGTCCGTCTGTCTAGGGTTCAGCTTGCCACTTTCACCACGCCCCTCTCCCTCTCTCTCTCTCTCTCTCTCTCATCACGACAGGAGGAGCCGATGGACCGATCCAGCACCGGCCTCGGCTTTTCTACATCTTGGCGAGGTATGCTCTTTGCATCCGCTGCTCCCGCGAGGTGTGCGGCTGCTCTCGGAGGATGAGATGGCCGAGCGCCGGTCGAGTGCATTGAGCTATTTCAGGCGATTCCAAGCTTCCCGTGGCTTGCTCTGAGGGACGAAAGCAATGCCATCAGTGCCAGGGAGACCCGTGAAATCAACCAGCATGCCCGCAGTGTCGAGCAGATGGCCGGCATCCGAAACCAAGTCATCTGAAGCGAAGGTTTTGCGTATCACGCAACATCGCGAGCTCAGGAAGTGGCACTGGCTCGAGCTCGCAGGCGGCGTCACTCAGAGGCGATGCTGGGCCTGGGTCATCGTGCATCCATGATGCAGCGTCGGTAGAGCAAGCTGGAGGAGATCGTTTACTGCATGCAGGAACTCCAGCCAAAGCAGATTCTCGCACTGCAGGAATTGCAGGAGGTAGGACATCATGCTAAGCAGCCTTGTGCATGGATAGTCAAGGTTCCATGATGTCATTCGACAGGCATCAGACGAAGCACCAGAGGTCGAGGAGCTGTGGGGTATGCTTTCGGGCATTGGTTTTCAATCGTTTTGGGCCGTTTGAGAGCCTGTGGAGGATCACGAAGTGCACGAGCTGAAGACCCTCGCAGAGCGCATGGGCTATGGTGTAAAGCCCAATCAACCGGCCTGCTTCTTGGAAAGAGCTGAGCCGGGCCGGGCGCTGACTCCGTCTCTCGCTGAGTCCAAATGGAAGAAGAGGGCGCAAGAAGAGAAGCCGAGGAAGCCAGGAGTGTCTTGGATTGTCAAGTGTCTCCTGCATCTACAGAATCGCTGCAAGTGCTGATGCTGCCCAGGGCTTCGCAAGTCCTCTTCTCGGACTGGGCTGCCACAGATACAGATGTCACAACTTGTAGCTGCTTTTCAAGGCAAACTGCATAGGGAAAATATGGGAAGACAGCTCCTTCACCGATGAAGATCTGCTCTGGCCAAGGCATCCAGGCTGGAGGCAATGATCTCTTGGCACGCCTCCGGCAGAGACGAGTCACAATTGAGTGAACGTCCTGTTCTGGTTTCACACTGCTGATTGAAATTGAAGTTGGTGGCGCTGATGCTTGGGATTGACTGCACTGTCTTTAGCAGCTGTTTGAAACAGCCCTGCATTCCCGACTCCAAGACACTCTGCTAGTGTCTGTGTAGCAGCTGTTTACAACAGCCCTACTTTCCCGACTCTGGACACTCTGCTACCAGTAGTATAAGTAGTATCTTTTCGAGGGTTCCGCGCACAAAGGTGGTGCTGATTTCATGTGTGCCCCATCATGACTTTCGGGTTTTGACAGCCAAGTGCAATGCACTCCCATAGCCTGAACATACCCAGTCTTGTCACCGTGAAAAGCAGCAGAATCAGCAGCTTGCTAGCAAGGAAGCTCCCTTGCAGTTCCTGCACACCCTTGCGAAATCTGTGTGAACTAGTTTATCAGCAGTAAGGGGTATCGCAAGAGCACGTATACTGGAGTTACTACGGCTGCTTCGAGGACTCTTAACCCTCGGCACTACTATTGCTACCACTAGTTCCACCACTGCCACTACTACCACTACAACCAGCAGTAGCATTACCACCACTGCCACCGCCATTACTACCACTACTCTGTTCCTGCTGCTGCTGCTGCTACTACTACTACTACTACTACTACTACTAGCCACCCCCCCTACCAACTACACTTCGTCATTGTCATCAACATCATCACCACCAACATCACGAACAAAGCAAACACATTTCATCACCAACATCACCAACATCACCAAAAAGCAAACACATTTCATCACCTTTCATCACCAACATCACCAACAGTACTGTAAATACCGAGTAATGAAAAGTTGGGTTGTGTGCTCACGAACAAGCAAACACATTTCATCGCCAACATCACCAAAAGCCAAACCCATTTCATCATCAACATCACGAAAATCAAACACATTTCATCACCAACATCACCAAAAGTATTGTACATACCGAGTAAAAGCGGGGTCGTGTGCACAAGTACTGTAAATACCGAGGAAAACGGTTCCCCCAACCACTTTCGAGTTTTCGCTGCAAGCCGTTCGAGACTCAAAGTTTAAGACGCACAGTCCAGAAGTAGGGGTGGCAACTATACAAGAAAGTGCGACATCGCGAAAGTGCTGTAAATATCGAGTACAGCGGCTCTTGTGGTGATATTGTTGGTTGAGTTTGCATCACACTGTCGTCATCATCCCCCACCCCCGCCGAAGCAAGTCCAAATTTAGAGGCCGAGTTTGCAAACTCGGCAA